>BQNB010005961.1:4411-99684 GCA_026074375.1 Tanacetum coccineum
ATATATATATATATATATATATATATATATATATATATATATATATATATATATATATATAGTGAAGTGTTATATTGAGATCCCATTTCAGGTTCAAAACTTTACAGAACTATTCTAGACCAATCAGAATTTAATAAATTGTTTTCTATTTATTTAATTCAATATATTATCTAGGGATATTTTTGGTATTTTTTATAAACAAAGTTTTTTTCAAATTTGAAACTCCTTAAAATAAATGACACGATTTATTTTGTATTGATTGTATTTCCAAATTTAGATTAACACTTTTGAAACTCCTTAAAATATATTCTTTGATAATAAATGATATTGATTGTATTCCCAGATTTATTTTGTATTGATTGTACTCCCTAAAATAAATGATACGATTTATTCTTTGATAATAAATGATACGATTTATTCTTTGATAATAAATGACACGATTTACATACATGTTTTATAATAGTGGTTTCATTTAGAGTGCGTTTTTATAAGAAACATGTATGTTTCTTTAATTGAGATATATGTATGTTTTTTTTGTATGAAACATGTATGGTTTATCAAAGTGGTTTCCTTTAAAGGGAGATTTTTTAACTTTGATACATGTATGTTTGTTTAAACATGTATATTTCACATGTATTGTTAGTAAGTATGAAACATGTATGTTTTTTAATTGTAAAACATGTATGTACTATAGCACATAAATGGTTTATAAAGTCTGAAACATGTCTGTACTATTTATTGTGAAACATTTATGTTTTTCATTTTGGAACATATTTGTTCTTTTTAATTATTAAACATGAATGGTTTATAATGAGAGAAACATGTATGTTTTTTCATTTTGGAACATATTTGTTCTTTTTTCTTGTATAAATCTCCCATATTTTGTATAAATATCCCTAAAATAAATGACACGGTTTATTTTGTATTGATTGTATATCCAGATTTAGATTAACACTTTTGAAACTTCCTAAAATAAATAATACGATTTATTTTGAAACTCCTTAAAGTAAATGCTATTGATTGTTTCATTTTAAAACTCCCTAAAATAAATGATATTGATTGTTTCCTCATTTGTGAAACAGTTACGATTACATTTTTTTAATTATGTTTAATACCAATTATACCCTTATGTATACATTTCGAGCCAAATTTTAATTTCATTTATTTACATAAATGCCATCATGCATTAGTGACCATTGATTAGATGATCCAAAGGTCTAGATTGATTTAAAATAGTTTTGTAAAGTTCTGCATTTAAAATGAGTTCTCAATATAATGTGCCCCTATATATATATATATATATATATATATATGTATTTAAAAATTTTAGTTTTCCAATTTATCTCCCCCCACTTAATATGAACATTGTCCTTAATGCGAGAAATATTATAAGGAAAAGATAAATTAGAAAAGTAAAATGGATGTAACTTCCCTTTTGACGAACATTGTCCTTAATGCGAGAAATATTCGAACATGAATTCGTACAAATCTCCACTTTTCTTTTTCTTCCTGTGCTAATAATAAATAAACAATACACTATGCACATAGATAATAATAATACTATGAGTTAATTACATGGTTCATCCCTGTGGTTTGGGTTAAATCCCTAATTGAGTCCCTTTTTTTGCTTGATTGATCCTTATAGCCAAACTATTGCACACCGTCCATTCCTATAACCAAAACGAGTTAAGTTCAGTCGTTATCTCACCTCATGTGCCTAGCATGTGAGGGTATTTCTGTCTTTTCAATTTTTTTCTAATCAACTTAGTTGTTGCCATCTCATAAACACACATAATATGATATATTTCTCTCTCTCATTGACACATTATCTTCATTTACTTTCTCTCTCTACAAAAATCCGACAAGCCATGACACAATTCTGAACATCCATATCTTATCATCATCGCTACACACCACTGAATAGATCAATACCTTAATCCACACCACTGCAACCCAATATTGTTTTAGCCACTATCTTTGTTCATCGGATAATTTCATGTGTGGATAAGAGATTTAGGAAAAAAGATGTGAATGAAATAGGAAAATTGATTCAACTTATTCTTCTACTTTTTATTTGTTGCCTCTTATCCAATCTAGATCTACAAAAGTGACCTTCCAATTTATATAACCACAAAAACCAAGATAGAGATATAAGATGGGTGGCAGCGGAGGTTGGTAAGATGGATGGCGGCAGAATGATGGTGATGTGGTTGGTAGTTGGCTGATTGTGTTGCCGACGAACTCGATTGATGAAAAACCCGTAGTCCGGTCACCATCGAGGCACCATCTGGGTTTTCTATTGTTAGCATAGAGGGTGGTGATGATAGGTTTTATGGTCTTCTGGTTATCTCTGACTAATTAAGCCCAAACCACCACCGAAAAGACAAGTGTTGATGACGTTCAAATTTTCCGATCTATAAAATGCCAAATGGGTATACTGGGTTCAAGGTTATATGTATATGGTTTAGAAATTGTAATAAAATACCAATCGTATATGTATATGGTTTAGTAGTAGTATTTTTGTGCTTGTGAGAAAGAAATTGCAATAAAATGTGAAATGGGTATACAGGGTTCAAGGTTTAATATTCGTGTGAGATGAGGATGGTGATGGTACATATATATTCTGATGATGAGTTTAAGATTATTGTATTTGGATAATATTTATATAGTTATTGGGGAAGAAATTTATTAATGGAGGTTTGGTTTTGTAGAAAATAGAGAAAAAGAAATTTGTGACGATGATTGTTTTGTGGGAGAAATATTTATCACTGTGTGGAAGATGTGTTTTGTGGTTGATAAAAAATAAAATGTGTGGTTGATAAAAATTTGTGACGAAACAAATTTATTAAACAGTGATGTGAAATAAAAAGACTCGGTGGGTTTTTAATTATTAATAAAGGTAAAACATGAAAAGACAGAAATACCCTTGGGGTTGGGTGAGATAACTGGCTAATTTAATTGAATTTGGGGATAGGGATGGATGGTGTGCAATAGTTTGGCTATAGGGATCAATCAAGCAAAAAAAGAAAGAAATAGGGACTTAATTAGGGATTTGACCCAAACCACAAGGACGAACCATGTAATTAACTCTAATACTACTTAATAATAATACTAATAAGAGTAAAAAAAGTTAAAATATTGTCTTAATGGCAACGGAGGCATATTACACACCATAATAATATTCATACTGTTTTTAGAAAATTGTTTTTTATAAAACCTGTGACCCAACATACGGTCACCCAAATCTAATATGTGTCATCTCGACACTACTCCTCATCTTGCTACAGCTGCTGTGGCCCATCATAATCGGGTGGTGTGTAGGCTCCCTGTAATGGAACATCATAGTGCCCTACCATATACTCGAAAAGTCCTGCATATCTGTCAGAATGATATGCCTATCTATGAGACATCCTTTCCAACTCACCTTGTCGAATATCCATACGACCCATCCTGTCGTATAAATCAGAAATAGAATGGTGTAGGGGTCTAGGTACAACAACTCTCGGGTCACCAGGTGCGGGCTCCTCAGCAATCAACCTCCCATTAGAGTCGACCTGCTCTCTAAAGGTAGTGGTATCTAACGGTCTACAATAAACTAGAGCACTCAAACTATTCAGCACCTCATGAGTCAACAAATTCACTCACCTAGCGATCTTTGTGATGAACTGTCCACAACAAATCATGCTATCTCTCTGACTCCCAACTCCTTTCCTCTTGAGCCACTTTGCAATCAACCAAGCCACATTTTCATACCCATTCTGATGCTTAGCCTCAAACATGCTCATCAACCAAAGGTCGTTCCTCTGCACCTTGTCATAACCAGTTGTTCTTTGACACAAACCATAAGTAATCATTTTTTGTAACACCCTCAGAATAGGCTTCCTAATGGTCCTCGCAGAACTCCTAGATAGAATCAACGCATTCTCACTACTAATCTCTGACCAATACTGGTTAACATTTAAATGATCATCATTTCTCAAACCTCCATGAAAATAAGTTTCAAATCCATCATCCTGGATTTCATCACTACTATGCAACCCTAAATGACGAGCAAATTCCAGAATAGTCAACGTATGACCACTTTTTATTTTTTTTAAAATTAATTTTTTTTTTATTTTAAATTTTATTTTTTATTTAATTTATATTTTTTTTTTTTTAATTTATTTTTTAAAAATAAGTTTCAATCCATCGTCTGGATTTCATCACTACTATGCAACCCTAAATGACGAGCAAATTCCAGAATAGTCAACGTATGACCACAACCTCCTAACCTGAACTTGATCACTTTCCTTAACATTAATTCTTCATCAGTGAATGTCTCATCAAACTCATAAGTCGCATAAAACTCATGACACAACTTAGTATATACAGGTTCTCTTATATCAAATGCATGTCTCCAAGCCTCATAAGTAAATATTTCTTCATCTCCTCCCATCTCATACACTTTAATTTCCAACATTTCCTCAATCGTTTCAGCACAACCCATATTTTTCAATACTTCCCAATCCATGACACATGGTGAATAAATATGTTTAGAAGTAAGCATGCAAGGTTGGTGTTGTATTTAGTTTTAGCAGCTCTGTCACTCGTTCCCTAATGCAAAAATTCATGATGAACGCGTGGAAGCATAGCTTCTTCCACGGTCTCATGTTGATTGGTTCTCTTTGGACGAGAAGACAAACCGGCTTCAAAATCATTTATACTTGAGGTCTGCATACACAATCATCATCAAAACATGTAAATATTAATGTTAGAAAAGTTTTATAGCCAATGGACATGCCTAGCACAACTCCTCGGACTTCTAGTTTGATTTTAGGTGAAAAGTACAACGTACTTTAGAAAAAGTACAGTGTACTTCCTTGGTTTACAGTAAGTGCAGCGGTTTTCAAAAGAAAACCAGCGTACTTACTGGGTTTCATAGAAATTTTTCACGTTTTCCTACATTTTTTTGAATAAATATTTTTCTTCTCATTTATGAATAGTATTCCTATCCTATTTTTATCCCTAAATCAGGTCTTAACAATTCATCACATGATTCTCATAGTTAAAAAGGATTACACTACACTTAAACTAGATTTAATACATAATCTATTGCTAAGAAATGTATGTTAAAACAAAGTTTTAAAGTTACAATAATTCAAAACTGAATGTAATTTTTTTATGAACCCTAACTAATTAAAAAAATAAAAATAAGATAAGATTAATTATAATAACAAGATTAGTATAAAGATTACATACACTAGGCATTGTTAAAGATGGATGGACTGATTCTTGATTTTTAAAGGGGCCGGCGGTTTTTGTGTGTTTTTATTTTGTTAAAAATGAATAATATTTTGTTATATTAGTTTTTTCTCGCTCAAAATTGCGGCGTACTTCGTGGGAAGTACGGCATACTTTTGAATTTTTTAGAGAATTGATGTCTTGAATATAAAATAAGAAATAAAATACTTTCAATCCATCATAACTGGTATTCATTAATATATAGGATAAGCTTAATACATCAAAGGCAATCCGTAACGGATTTACTAGGCTTTGATATTGTTTTATTTATAATGACTCAACATAGAAAAGTAAAAAGACACATGAAGGAGAGTAAGTCACAATCCTTTTTATTGATCCTAAGGTGTTTCCTCCATTTTTTTCAAAACCAATCAGGTGACATAATGTCACTTAGCTTATAGAACTTCGACAACTCCCTACTAGTGGCTTTAGTTTGGTACCCTTGATCAAAAACGTTTCCATACGGGTCTACGATCCTTACTTTAACATGCCACTTTCCGTCACCATCACAATTCTTAATAAAGTTATCAGAGTAACTTGGAATCTATTCATTGTGTTGTAAGGGCACGGGTAGTGATCCAAGAAAGGCAACCATCTTTTTCCACATATAAATTTTTCTAAACGGGTTAAGGGTTTCTTGGAGAGCTAAGGCACGGTCCATAGGATCATCACACTTCAGATATTTTGTAAACTTCAGGCCATAGATAGGCTTTCCCATTTCATCTCTTTTCACATGATACTTCCCTTCATCCTCATCACTCTCTTCATGTTTGTTCCTTACTGCAACAACATAAAATTTCTGATGGCAAACACTATCGAAGGTTGAAGTAGTTCCTTTAATTAACTAAGATTATAAGGTATACCTAACAATTTGAAAATCAAACTCTAACCTCAATTCACCATTCACCATCTTCAATCTAGCAAGTGGTCTAAGAAACTTCAAGAAATTTTTTCTTTTCTTATTGCTAAAGTTTATGGAGGAGGTGTAGTAAATGTATGTGATGTCATATGCACTCCGTTTTTATTTAGAACAATTAACATGTACAATTTAACTTTTTATAGTTCCAACTAATGTTTTGTTAGTTAAAAAGTTTTAGTGGTTAAAAATATCAAATTTCAAGGACTTAAGTTGACAACCGTTCACCCACCGCTAGTTCTATTACAAAGTTGAATCAATTACTACTAATAGCAAGAAGATGATATCATGACGTAAAAGAGCATCCAAAGTCAACTCAAATTCAGGCAACTTCAACTAGAGTTAAGACGGTGCAAAACATTGAATTTGAATTTGGAGTGCGTTACACAAGTACTATAATGTATAGATAACAATATCATATAGAGTATTCACCTATTAGTACTATAAAGTATAGATAACAATATCATATATAGTATTTATTTATTGAATTTTTAGGGTTAAAATAATTAGTTGTGGATGACCAATTTTAATTTCAACCTCTTACTTATTCAATTTCAACAACTCTCCTAATTTTTGACAGCCACAAGCCCTAAATCTTTAAATAAAAACAACACGCACTTAACACCTAACTCTTTATCTTTAACTATCATCTTGAAGCATTAACACCATCATCTTCAAGCACCAACACATAACTTTTTAATACACTTATTTTTTACTTAAAGCATTAACACAATATAATTTTCTTATGTTTCTAGATTTTTTGTTAATTAAAAGGTCTTACTTGTCAAAGATATCAAATTGAAAAGACTTCTTTAAAGTTGATCACTATTCATGCACTGTGGAAAGTAAAAGGGGGGTTGAATAGTTTTTACCATTTAATAAATAAAACTTAGATTGTCGACTTATGTAAATTCAACTGATATACACAAGTGTATATGATAGCAATGCAATAAGTAAATAAGTAATATACGAAGTATAAACAAGAAAGGATAGGAAAGATCAAACAAATGACATAATGATTTATAGTGGTTCGGCTACGAAGCTCCTCTTCGCCCTACTCCACTCCTCAAGTACCCAACTTGAGTGTTTTCTTCACTATGTCAACAAGCTCCCTTTAGGCAGAGAAAACCGTACACGTCGTTTACACTTTTCCAGTACTAAGCTAAATACCGAGTTCTACTTTGAGATAGAACCAATCTAACACACTATGTATTTTGTGGCCTAAATACTAACCTATCATAAACATATGATATACACAACACACAACACAAGAGATACAAGATAAATGATTATCACAACCGTGATGACACAACTAAACTAATAACACTTGAAGATTCATGTCTTCGTTAGTGTTCTTCACTAAAGAGTGGAATGAGTTGATCACTTGTAATGGATTATGAAACAAGTATAATGATTAAAGAATGTGAAAAAGATAAAAGCTATAGGGAAAAATATTTATGAAGAGTTGTCTAAAATGAAGACTTAAGGTTGCTATTTATAGGAAACATTTGAAATTCAAAATCTATCCTAACCAGCTGTCGCACGGATCTACGAATCCACCATAGCCTGGATCCATGCTTTGGTTTTGCTGGATCCGTAGGGTGACAATCAACCAAATACCTTTAGCCAAGGTTTGGTCAAGAGTTCACAAAATAAAATATATACGTAACCGGAAGTATGATTCCCGGGTCGTTATGTTAGAAGTAAAATATTTCTTATCACTAATAAGGAAAGATCTTCTAGATTTGAGAAGATTTGAAAAGATTTAGAAAGATGGTTTCCACTTATGGTTAATCCTATAACTAGCTTATAATTAATCATGTGTTTACCTAAATCATTTGATTAGAAAAGGTTTATGCAAATGATAATATTTTTCTTTGATCATTAACTATGTTTAATATGCCATATTCATACCTTAAGTGATTTGTCATTGTCAAGTAAAATTTCGACTAAATAACTTGTTTACGTAAACTTTTATGTAGTATGACATTATATTTGTTATTATCAAACCATGATGATCATTAAATATAAATATCATTTTTACGTGAATATTTGTATTAACAATCTCCCCCTTTTTGATGATGAAAAAATATAAACTCATGTGTATTTAAAAGTTACTAAATATGTATTTAGTGAACGAGTTTACATATTTTCTCCCCCTTTTTGTCGAAGATAAAAGTGTTGTAGAGGCGGGCCTTGTAAGTCTTGTTTTGACGAATGCCAAGTGACTTGGTAACGAATGCAAAGTAAAAAATAAAGACTATATTGCAAGTGCTCCCCCTTGGTGTATGCTCCCCCTTGCTTGGGGCACCAAGGAATCAAGCTATAGATGCGTGCTACAAAACAAGGTTAGTAGGCAAGCAAATATATATATGGCAACAACACAAGCACATATATCATAATGAGCAATCAAGTATCACCACAACAATTTCAATCATGTTAAATCCATTATAAAGGAAATTAACATAAAATTTGGCTATAAAGCCCATAATAAAATAAACTAGAAAAGAAAAAAAAATCCTAAATCTTAGGATAAATATCATGAAAATCCGAAGGGTGAAGTGAAATTTCCAAGCGGCTAATGCGGGAAGTATGGTAGGTTTGATGAAGACCCGGGGTGGTGTTGGATGTAGGAGCAGATGAAATGAACACCTTCTTATAGGCGTTGTAGCTGTTGAACTTTGTTGTTACAACATCTACACGAAAGTATATGAGGGTTGTGACTAGTGTTTGGGATCAAGTGATCGAATTTGTTATGTAGAGAGGGTTTCTCATTTTGTGGACTATGCTCTTGGATGTATTCAAATATGAGATGCATTTCGCGTAATAGTGACCCAACAACATTGACATGTCATGAGATGAAAATTGGCTTGTCTTGATTCCAAGACATTGTGTGGAACAACATTTGGGTTAATTTGTTTTGACTTGAGTTTTGAGAGATGTTCTTGGGTAATTTTCCTTTTGATTGTTGGTGTGGAATAATTTGAGGAGATGGACATTTGATTTATCTATCAATAAGGAAATGAGAGTTTGAGGTTATGATTGTGTGTCTAATAAAGAGTATTAGGTGTATGCTTTGATATGAAGGTTTTTGGATTATATGGAGGATGCATGTTATCTGAAAGTATAAGATCTTCACCTAGTATCATATAGCTTGAATACACTATAAATCAGACCAAGTTATATAAATCAACATAAGTTAGATTTTGGTGTTAGGCCTGTTGAGTCACGGATCTACCAAAATTAGAGGGATCTCCACTAAGATGGATCTGTAGATCCGTAATACTTGTAAATTCGGCCAGAACCTGTTTTTGCAGCCAAAATCCAAAGCAAATAACATCCAAAATATAATGGCAACCACAAATTAAAAAAAAGTCATCATGCATACAGTTCCATAGTTTCGCACATAGTCAATGCAAGCATGCAACAAGATAATACAACATCATTTCAGAATAACAATTCATTAATCCTAGAGATTAAACTACTCTTAGATGGATAAATCTAAATTTTACTAATAACCAAGCAAAGGAGTGGATTGGTTAGAACTTTTATCTGATGATGGCGAATTAGGCATTTTAGAATTAACTTCTTCATCCTTATCTTCCGTTTTCTCATTTTTCCCATTGACAGAATTCATCATTCGATAGTGAAGAATGAAGTGTAGTTGGGAGTGTGGATTAAACAATTTTTGATGTTTAGTAAGGACGTATTTGTAGAGACGATTAATGAGTAAGCCATATAGGAGAGGACAATCGGCTTGATCTTTGACACTTTCAATCTTGTGAGCGATGTAGTAGGCAAGATTGAATTCTTGACTGGTTTAGAGATTATAGAGCATGACCACAGAGCATGCATCTATGGAGATTTTGTGAGTGTCGGCACATATGAGATTCTCACGAATAATGAGTTCCCAATCTTTGATATTTGGGAGAAGATTTTCACAGAGGATGATGCTTGGGTTGGAGTGATTTTGGTGAATGAAGGGTATAGAGATGCTACTAATGACATCTAAGATGTTTGGAATGTTGTTTTGATAGGGAATGTGCTTTTCATTAGATGTGTTAAGAAGCTCAAGTGAGCATTCTTTAAAAAAGACACAAGTTCCTTTGAAGAGAATTTGTAAAACTTCACCAAATTTCTCAAGTGTCATGACAAAGCTTTTGTTTCTTATGGTGAAAGAAATTGAGAGAGACATGTCATTCAAATTATGAATGAGTTTGAACTTGTGATAAAATTCTAGAATAAAACGTGGACACATATGACCGTTTAGGGTGAGAAGGCAATGGAAACGAATGGATTTGAAGTGTTTGACAATGTCGTTAGCGAAGATGAAAGATGATTCAACATGTCTTCCTTCATGAATGAAACGATCTTGGAGGGCTTTGAAGGAGCTTTTGAGTTCCTTAGGTGTGGACTTTAGATGATGTATTTTAGGTATGTATGTTTTGGTTCTTTTGTGGTCGGGTTTCATTGTTCCAAGCATAGTTGTACCTACTAAATTGTAAATACTATTAGCATATTATTTAGTAATATATATAGTTTTGGACTAAGTTGTTATACCTACATTATGTAGAAATGTGTGTTGATACTCATAGTATATATGATTTATATACATGATTTATCTTTTCACATAACTCTGTTTGCTTTATTTCTAAATCAAGTAAATCAAGATGGTACATTAGTTGTAGATCTTGAAAGATTATTTATGAGGACATCAAATTTTAAAAAATCATTTTTAATTTGTATTAACAATGCTTTGTGCTTATTTCTTTAAATGACAAAGATGATGTTCAAAACTCTTTTTATTAGTGATTATGTGCAAGGATTTTTTTCCAAATCTTTTTTTCTTTATGTAGAGATTAAATATTATGATTTAAAATAAGAATTTCAAAAAGGAAAAGTTACAAATAAGATTGTTGATATCTTAAGAATTATGGATATATATTAGTTATAGCTTGAAATGATGTTGGCGGGAATGTTCAATCTTGGGTGATAAGAAAGTTAGGTGGAGGTGTATTATTGGAGGAGAAGAAGGAAGTGGTCCAACAATTTAAATGAAGGGTAAGACTACTGTATAACAACCCTTAATTTTCATCAAATGCAAAATCAACCTATTTTATTATGATCACAATTGTACGGGGAAATTTTTTACTTTATTATATTACTTGCATAACTAAAGTAGACGAGCTCACGCAACCTACCTATCCTACCTTCATATATGTCAAGAAAACATCATAACATGTCAAGTCAATATCATAATATCATTTTTACAAAGTACATTACTCATATATTGTACCATATGCAACGTTATATCAAAACGGGATTTAAACCGTTATCGTATACCTCTAAACCCTAATTTCATGAAAAGTAAATATCTAAAGTGAATGCACAAGCTACTAAAGCATATGTAAAAACAATATATAATCTCATTTGAAATATAAAATCTCTCCAAGTCAAGGTACAAGTCTTTAAAAGCTCAATGTACAAGTCATTAGGCATGATCTCCAAAATAGCCGTTTTACGTCCGTTTTCATTCTAGTTTCTTCACCACCACTTGTGTATAAGCTATTACACTCAATATACAATGTTTAAACCCTAATTATTCTATTCATAAGCTTTCATACATCTTTTTACACTCAAAACCCTAATTCAAAACCCTAAACCCTAAAACCGAGCTAACTTCTAAACCATGACCCGTTTCTTGATTTTTATCCATTGTAAACCTAAAACAAACCTCAAATAAGTTTTAATAACATATTTTACAACCATGGAAATCATATTTAATCATTGTTTCATCATTTCATCTCAATTATACACAAAATGAATCCAAGAAACCCTAAACGTACCAAAATGGAACATTTAACCTGTTTACTCATTTTTAACCATTTAAACCTCCAACAATCAATCAAGTGCCATTGTAAACACATAAAATGAGTTTACAATCCATCATCTATCATTTTCCTAGTAATATACAAAAGTTATAAGCCTTGAAAACCCTAATGAAACCCTAATGTACCCTAAGAATTACCCACAACTTATTTACTCATTTTTGACCCATTTTATTTCAAACCACTTATAAAACCTTGATTATAATCCTTAATACCAGACCTAAGGTCAGTAATATATCACTCATAATCAAGTACACTCGAATTACAAGCCTACTCAAAGAAACTCTAACTGAACCATATTGGACCCGCGACCCATTTTCCTTTAAATTTAACCCATTTAATCACCAACCATGTGCAAACCAGCTCCATGACAAGCACCTCAACCCTTATAGCAGCTTACTAAGATCCTTGTACCATTCCTTGGTTAAATTTGAAGCCACATGACCATCCTTGGTCCCTAAGGCAGCCACGGCCCACAAACTACCACAAACACCCTCCACATCACCTATTCTACCACCATAGACCACCACATCACCCTTATAGCTCCTCTAACTCAGATAGAACGAAAATCAGACACCTCACCCCCTCACCTTGGCCACCAAGTTCCAAAATTAATATAAACAAGGGCAAACCATGTTCATTTCTACTCATCCCCCACTCTCTTATCTATAACCCATATAAGGCAGCAATCCTTTGCTCCAATAAGTGCTAAGAAGATCTACGAGAAGTAAGCAAGAAAATCTTTGAATATTTGAAGCCCCGGGAACAAGATACAAGGCGTACGAGTGGAAATACTACCCGAAACGACCCATTTCCACCATTTTTGCTCCTTGAAGCTCAAACCCAGGTTCTGGATGTTCTACTTCTGCTCCTACACCTTTATAATGTTCATATTATCCTAAATAAACTCTTGTTAAAGTTTCATAACTCAATTCATGCTCATTTTCCGTTTTGATCCAAAATTGTACACCCGAAACCCTAATTTTATGTTTTTCAAAAAACTAAATGTTATAATGGCTAAGTGTTATTATAATCTATCCTAGCATGCTTAAATAATGTTAATATAGCAACTTTATTGATTATTGAAGGAATTTGATCTTAAAACCCGCGCATTTTCGTTTTAAAACCCTAATCTGACTCGTTTTGCTTCCTAGCTTAACAAATCATTATTTTAAACTTTTGACATGTTAAATCTTCATATTTTAGCATATATTAATAAGTCATAACCTGTAAATATCTTTTAGAATGTTAAAAATAAGCTTGCATGGCAATTTGGACATGTTTTGTAAATATTATCCATGCAAAGGGTATATATCGTAACTTTCTGAAACTTATAACTAAAGGGGCTGAAAATGTCATTTATCAAAGTTATAACTATAGGGGTACATTATGTCACTTTCCAAAGTACAAGGTTTACTTTGTACATCTTTTAAACTTGAAGGACCAAACTCATAAAAGTGCAAACCCCAAGGGTATATTTTGCCACTTTTCATACTCAAGGGTCTAAAATGTAACATTTTGAAAAAGTATAAAAATTCATTCAAAACCTTACAAGACATAACTTTAATTAACGCTTCTCGTGCTTAACATTTCCAGATATTGATTAAAACGCTTAAAACCGATTATATCGTATCACAATACTAGGGAGCTTCATATTAAGGAGTTTCATCTTGGTATTACGTTCTGACTGAGTTGTTGGGTTTACGATTTAAAGTGCCCTAGCTCCTCAAACGTTTACTGAATGACTTCTGAATTATGATGGCCCGAACGGTGATGCAATAATTCCAAACTCTTCAATCAAACTCATAACTCTTAAACCAAAGTTCTAAAGTACAATCTTCCTAAGACTTGACATATTCTACTCAGGTTGTGTGACGTGGCTATTTACTATCATTTTACTATATCAACCTTCCCTGGTTAAGATTGTGATAAGATCGTCAGCTTTCATTTCAGAATATTTATTACATCTACCTATCAGGTGAAGTTCATAACCTCGCCTTTACTTATTTACATGTTTTATAAACCCGCGAGGGGGATACATGCTTGTTACAAACTCTTTTACATACTCGTTTATCTTATAACAATGTGATTACTTTTTAAAGACTTAATGAATTCATAACCCTATATTTCAATCTTTTAAATACTTTATAAACCTGTGATACCTGATATAAACCAGGAATGCAAGTGTTTTCCAAATGTATGCTATCCAGAAATGTATGTTATCCAGATATATTATTTCCTAAGCAGCTTCCAGTGCC
Organism: Tanacetum coccineum; assembly: GCA_026074375.1. Taxonomy (NCBI): domain Eukaryota; kingdom Viridiplantae; phylum Streptophyta; class Magnoliopsida; order Asterales; family Asteraceae; genus Tanacetum; species Tanacetum coccineum. Next base: position 18,754 of record BQNB010005961.1, read on the forward strand.
ATTATTTCTATATTACGAATCATTAATTACTTGCATTACGAGTGAGCGCGAATATTGTGAATAGATCTATTAGGGGTGATGGCTCCCGTTTGTATACCCATGCTTGGGGTAGCCAAACCCACTATATTTGTCCTAATGGGTAACCTTGGCAAGTTACCTTTCCACGAGGACATAGTTCCCTAACCAATGTCACTACGGTGATTTCCCTATTAACGTATTGATGTCATGAGCTTAGGTATAATAATAATGTTACCCTAATTTTTCTATGATAATTGTATTCATTGCAATTATTACGATTATAATGACTTGCATTCAACCATATAATAATATTTAACTATTTTCCATGATAATAATGTTCCCCACGATAATTGTCCTGGCAATACCAATATTTCCATTATAACTTGTACTCAACTATTAAAACTTATGAATTTCACTCAACCTTTGTGTTGACCCTTTTATGCATGTTTATCTCAGGGAATTGAGCAACTTATGGCATTGAGTGACATGGACTTGAAGATGGCTAAAACTTGTTATCATTCACATTTTATATTTCTAGATTTTGGGACCTGCATTTTGTAAAAACTCTGATTATAATGAATGATAACTAAATTTTCCAAAAATGTCTCTTTTGAGTCGTTTTTTATGATTATGACTGTTGTACTTTGAAGTAATACCCCAGATTAGCTACCGCTGCTATATGTAAAAATGGGGGTGTTACAGTTTGGTACCAGAGTCATGGTTATAGAGAACAAGGTTAAAACCTTAACTATAACTACTTTTCTTTAGCCATCAATGTCCTCCGTGCCACTACATTCTTTGAATTGTGAAGATGCCACTTCTTTTCCCGAATAGTATGTAAAAATACATAACTACTATACTATTATATGAATAACTTATGTTATTTACTACTGGGTTGTTACATTCATGTCTTCATCCCCTCACTCTACTGTCATCCCATTTGATTCCGATATTGAGAATACTTTTTCCTCTACAAACATTCTGAACTATTTCCCAGCCTCACCAGGAAACATTTCTCCTAACTCTTTAGACGATTTCACTAAGTATCTTTTGGACATACTATTCTTCCCACCTTTAAATGATAATCCGTATGTACAAACATATGATGCCATTCAACCAACCTAAGTTATTATTGCTTTACTAGCTATTGTACCTCCACTGATGTTTGATTCCCGAGATTTCTTTCCTCCCGAGGAGATCTCATCACCTGAAGGCGCTAAGACTCCTATTAAATCACCTATTCCAATGTCTCCATCTTCATCAGTAGGATCTTCATCACCAGTTAGATCAGCTACACCACTATCAGACTATCTCTTTGATGAGTCTATCTTCGCAGAGTTAGATAATTCGTTATGGATCATATCGCGACCACTGGAAAGTAAACCAGTCCCCGAAGAATTTAACATTCATCACTAGAAATAATCATGGAAGATATCAAGGTTCGTCATCAAGGGTCTTCTAAACAAGATACAAGAACTTAAGGGAAAACCACCATATTAGATCTGTAACACCCCCAAAAATACAACAATGCAGCGGAATACCACATGGGGTGCTACTTCATAATATACAGTGCTAGATAAAAGAGAACGACCTCTAAATGTGTCGTTTGTAAAACAATCTTGTTGATTTAGTCAAAATCCTGAATTTAATATACATTTGTCCCATAATTGCATCACAGTGAAAAGATTGAATGTATAGACTCCAATGCACTTCAAGAAATCCGAGCATATAATTTCCCTGAGAAAAACATGCTTAAAAAGGTCAACATAAAGTTGGTGAGTTCATAGGTTTCTGTAAATACAAACGTTAGTTCCAATAAATGTATCTGCCCACTGTATCATTACAGTGTCATATAAAAACGTTTAATGACTACTGTCTCCCTACAGTATCATAAAATAATGGTGTGACCATTTAAATCCTTAAATGTCCTTCCAAAATGTATGTATGATTTTTAAAAATCAATTAGCAGTAAAATATGCAATACCATTTCTATCTCCAAATAGTCCTAAAATGTACGTGTCAAAGTTGGATCACAATTATCCAAAATATGTATTGCCACTTTATTCAAGTGTGTATAAAACCATGATTACCATTACTTTAAGTTCATGACACCGAAACCTTAACCACAGTTCATGTTGTTACGCATTGTTACCATGTGGGTGCCTCTTCCCAAAGATATACTGGGTGCCTCTTCCCAAAGACCTACTGGGTGCCTCTTCCCAAAGATATACTGGGTGCCTCTTCCCAAAGACCTACTGGGTGCCTCTTCCCAAAGACCTACTGGGTGCCTCTTCCCAAAGACCTACTGGGTTAACGGTTACTTAGCCAATACATAGAAGTTTAAAGTAATTGTACCCATGTAAAAACAAGCAATGTGTTCCGTCCCTAAATAAGTAATTGAGTATTGTGTCCCGCCGTGAGATATACATATGAGTGTATAACCAATATTATAGTGAGTGTTCACGCCCAACAATTTAAACCAAGTATTGTATCTCCTCGCGAGATGTATAAATGAGCATATAAACCAAACAGGTAATCAACCATGTAAATGCGTTTGTAAACAGGTATGCAGACGAGTTGAACCAAACAGGTAATCCCACCATGTAAAATGCGCATTTGTAAACATGATATGCAAAACGAGGTTGAACGAGTTGAAAATGAGCACGTAACGAGTTTAAATCAAACACGTAATTGAATTTGTAACAAGCATGTTCTCACCCCAAAATATATGTAAAACATGTAAAACGTGGGGCTATGAACTCACCTTGATGTTGAAGAACGATTGATAGGTAGGCATCTAATTCACTTTGATGATGAAGAATGACTGATAGATAGGCATCTAATATGCACAATACGAATGGAAGATGAAGCTGCCTGACCGAGAAGATGCAGCTTAACTTAACGGCTAAGTCCCACTAGCCTAGGATAATGTGTTTGGGTTTCCCGGTGAATTGTTATGTCAACGCGACACGTTGATAAAAGATTTAGATTTAATCTTTGAAATGGTTTGGTGGTTGGTTAAATAAATAAATTTAGAATATTCCCAAAGTGTGTAATATATATACTTTATATATTACATATGAAAAATAACCCTTATATAATTCTTACCGTGAATTATATTAATAAAGACAGACAACTCAAGGATTAATGTGAACTGTATAATACTTTGCAAGTATAAAAAGTGAGAGTAAATAATTAACCAATTATTTCGACAGCTCATTTAATTATTAAGAAGTCCTTGTAGACACACGTCTTTAAGTTATAAATTAAACACACGACGTTTGTAAAACTTTTACAATAGTTATGGTGTTACTTTCTAGCTGAAAATTATAAAATATAAAATAATATTTTATAAACTTATATTTCGTTTCCTCGACAGGTCGCGTCTAAAATGGTTATCTCAATGTAAAAGTATAGTTTTTCGTTCGTTGTCAAGTTATGATGTAGTTATATTTTAATATACCTTAAAATATAACTTTAATGTCTTTATCGGTTTCTAAAATATTATAAGTTTTAGTAAACCATTACTAAATATAGAAATTTATATAAAATTTCTTCATGACTTTCCCGTTTATATAACGTTTTCCGTTTTCTTAAAACTCTACGTTTTCCCTTTAATCAAAATATATTGAAATCATTCGTTTTTCAATATTTCAAATGCACGCGCTTTCTAGTTATAATATATATGTTGCAAGTATTCACGTTTCCATTTTTCCAACTCCCGCGTTTATCAGATATGACATATATATTCACGTTGTTATATCGAAACTCACAAACTAATAAATATTGTATTTATATAACCCTTAACCGCCCTTTTGTTCCGATTTATAAATTATAAATCTCGTTAAAATTTTATATTCATAAAATTTTAATATATATTTATTGTTAATTCATCTTAACTCACTTAATAAATATTATATTTATTTAACCATTTTAAAAACCACCAAATAATAGTTATCCAGTTTTAATATTTATTAAAACTTAAGTTATTTTTATTTGTCGTTTTGATAATATAAACCAAACGAACCCTCGTTGTTTCCTCGTTGTTTCGCTAAACCAAACACGTCCTTCGCGTCTCTCTCTTAAACCAAACACGCCCTTAACTTGTTTAAACCAATAAAACAAACACACCCCACTCGGCTTAAACCCAAAACCAAACACACCCGTGTGTTGCCTGCTGTCCCAAACACCCCTGTTTGGGTGTTATACACAAAACCAAACGCACTCTACGGCTAATTTACCACAACCAAACGCCCCTTGCGGGCTGTCACAAACCACACGCACCCTAACCGGTGCCAACCCACAAACAAACAAGCCTCTTGTGGTGTTACATGCTAAACCAAACGCACCATGGCTGAACCAAACGCACCATGGCTGAACCAAACGCACCATGGCTGTCACTATGAAAATCAAACGCACCTGTGGTGCGTGTACACAAACCAACCGCACCCTTCTTGGGCTTATGACCACCGAACCCAACGCCCCCGCGGCTGTTAACCCAAACAACAAACACCCCTCGTCAGTTGTTATTAAACCACACGCACCCTGGTGGTTGTGGACAAAGCCAAACCCAACCAAACGCGCCTTAGTGGCTGTCACGACCCAAACAAACAAACCCCCCCTAGCTGCTAAACTCATCCCGACACACACCCCCTCTTGGGTTGACCCGCGAACCAAACGCACCTTCTTGGTGCTAAACTCACACCGAACGCACCCCCCCCACCCCCCAATACGCGCCCTAGCGTTGTGTACCCACAAACAAACGACACACCCTCCTGCTGCTGTTATTCACCAAACGGACGCACCCTTGGGTGTGCGTTCTCGGTGGTTGTTGGCGTGGGTGGATGTTGGGGTGTGAAGTAGAGTGATGATGATGGTGGTAGAATAATCATTGGTTGTCGGCAGCGGCGGTGAAGCTGCCGGAGTGGCTGCGTGGCCGCCGAGTAAGTGGGTGGTGGATAGGATAGATCGGTGAGAGGAGGAATGTTGATGCTGCCGGGAGGAAGTTCCCGCCGGAAAAACGTTTCCTGGCTCGGCGGCGGTAGTGGGTGGTGGCCGGAATCCGGCACCGGTGGTCGGATGTTGTGAGGGAGAGAGAGAATAAACATGAGTGTGTGTGTGTTATTTGTATAGAAAATGAAATAAATATATATAATTTCTTTATATATATTAAAACTTTAATTCAAAGTGTTAAGTGTGGAAATAGTTTTGGGTCAAAGTGTATTTCTTTATCATAGTTTTGGTAAATAAAATCGGTTCGCGGACCACTTTGAGCGACTTAACGGCTCGATTCAATTTTTGAAACTTGCGCACTTTGTCTTTACCGGAATTCATTTTTTCTGATAAAAACGAGTATTTTACTGATATTGTTTTCATAATATTTTATATATTTAATAAAATAAATGTTATTCCTTGTGTGAGCCCGGGTTCTCGTTTTCGTTCGAAATAAAATTAGATTTCAACTCGAGTATGCGTTATCCGCAACGCTTTATTTTAAATGATTGGCTAATTATTAATATTTTTATTAATAATACTTGTGATAATTAAAAACAAATTTAATTGTTGTTGTGTAGTCCGCGTTGTATATTGTTCGAAAAATGTTTGCGCGTGATGTTTTTAGACCTTTTCGGCTCGTTTCCCAGGTCTCGGGCAAACTGAAAGTTGTCAAGGAAGGGTCGTTTCACATCGAATTGCTTTAGGTGTACGAGCCGTGGGAAAAACGTGATTTAGATGGTTGTTCTTGTAAGTCAAGCCAGACCTAAAAGTCGAAGGGATAAAATAGTTATCTTAAAAATCCGAAAAATCTCAGATGTTACAGTACCTACCCCTTAAAGAAATCTCGTCCCGAGATTAAATTTGTGTTATCCGCTTAGTGTGACTAGGAACAAGACTTAAGATTTACTAAGCCATTTAAACATGACGCTGATAACTTTATTCAGCAATATCTGGTGTTTCGACACCTCTTAATATACCTAAATTTCGGCTAGGTTGACCAGGATATCCAATCCATTAGAATAGGTATCTTAAGGAAACATTGTTTCAAGGTTTATAATTGGTATAAACGCTTTATGAAGAAAGCCTCTTAATAGTGAACACATCAACAGAGAACGTGTAGTTGCGTGAGTATGTTTGTATAAGTTTCTATATGTCCGAGGTCAGAGTCTCGTTTCTACTATCTGTAATGTTCGATTATCCACATCAATGTGGCTTTTGGATGTAAGTACCCAACTTACTTGGCGGTACTTAACTAGTATCATGACTTAAATTGGTGTACTGTTTGTCTGCAATGAGTAATTCAACTGAATGCTATATCGACATAGGCTTATCTTGTTCAAGGTAGGTTTCATCACCTAGTTGATAACAAGATTGATACAATCTGGGAACCCACTCCAGGACCCAACAACAGCAACCATAACGATGATAATTATAACAAACGGTGATGGGAGGCAGAGGGTGAAGACCCTCCGAGAAACAATATCCCCAGAATAAAGTTCAATAAATGAGAAGAGCTCGCGAAAGAGCTTATGCGATAGACGGCGGATTTTGATACTCAGTCTTTAGTTCGATGAATCAGCTCCATTAGCTCAAGTGTGTAACAAGTCTGTTAGTTCCACGAACAGTTCATGATTGCGAGAATTAGCAACGGCAAGAGTAATAACTCAAGAATGAGATAAGGTAGTTCCAAGTGAGGCCTTAAGATTCTGTCGAGTGGTAGAACACGATTGTGTTTCTAGACCCTTTTCAACAGATTCTGGCGATTTTTGAATTTAGGTTCATACTCGTGTCATATCGGATACCATTAAGCCCACTCATTTATAATTCATTATTTGCATAAAGAAGCGTCCTAATTTATGTAAATAATCAATTGATAAACTTATGGTTCGGTGATTTATAATTTATTTATTTAACTGAAAAGGCGTCCCAATCCTTTCAAATAAATAAATCATAAATCATCCTACTTAATAATTCCCGATGCAATACGCGTACCCACATAACCTTCAAGGTGGTTGACATGACGATGCATGTGCTCTAATAAGTCGGGGACGAGTGATTTAAAAGTCGTCTTTGGAAGCTGGGAGTAAAAACTGCCAGGTGAGATCAATATAGAGTTCAAGATAGTTACTGAGTACCTTGGTTAGAGTAAACCAGGTAAAAGTCTCGATGAACCAGTCAACATAGCACTTATCATATAAATCCTCCTATTACAAGTCCCGCCTATACAAGACTTGAAATACTTAGATTTATACATAATCCCATGTAACCAAAATTTATAACGGTCTTCGTGTAATACAATATAGTATAAAGCTATGAAGAAAATAATGTCCTTAGAGACCATTGTTTAACTTACAATGTCTGAGAACGAAATGAGACCATTGTGCAACTCACAATGTTTGACGAGTAGAATGAGACCATTGTGCAATCCACAATGTCTTAAAAATATTCTGATATTTATATAATGATTCTTATATAATTAAGCGTACGATATACGCGAAAGGAATGCAAGCATATATATATATTATATATATGTATGCCACGTAAGCACTTAATGCAACACGTAATAAAATAAACGTCAAGGCAAATAAGCATGTAGGCGTGGTATGCACTTTGAATACTGTTTGATCTGTGATGCAATGTTTGGAAAACGACTATAGTCTTAGGTAAAATATGCACCTAGTTCTCTATAGCCACGTGTATGATACCAATCTGTAACACCCCCAAAAATACAACAATGCAGCGGAATACCACATGGGGTGCTACTTCATAATACACAGCGCTAGATACAAGAGAACGACCTCTAAATGTGTCGTTTGTAAAACAATCTCGTTGATTTAATCAAAATCTTGAATTAAATATACAATTGTCCCATAATTGCATCACAATGAAAAGCTTGAATGTATAGACTCCAATGCACTTCAAGAAATCCGAGCATATAATTTACCTGAGAAAAACATGCTTAAAAAGGTCAACATAAAGTTGGTGAGTTCATAGATTAGTTTAAATATGAATGTAATCCACTGTATCATCACAGTACCATGTAAAAATCCCAAAGATTTTGTAAAGAAGTACGACACGTTTTATGTCACCCAAAAGTACCAATCTTATCCAAAGATTTTTATAAGAATGCGAGACCAAATTAATGTCACCAAAAGTTTTATCACTGGCACCCCCGTTCCTATTGTTTTCCCGAAATTAATATATTATATAAGGTTTAGGACCGCAAGACTTTTTAGTGAATAATGCAACACATGCAGATCTCAAAACTAGATTACATTTACACTATGCTTCACATGGCACTGAAGCTCTACGATCCTTTATTGAAATTAAACTATATTTTGCAAATTTCTGACGATTAGTTGTTCAACCGAAAACATCCTAAATTCGACTGATAGTACGTTCAGTTCCTGGGTGTAGCTGTCACGAACGGGGAGGTCGTTTCCCGAATAGATCTATTAAATAACATTCGCGCTCACATAATGTAATTCCCAACTACATCTATGCAATTGACAGTTCATGATAAAGGGGCTCAACTTGGGTTATCGCTACTTAGGCAAACATGTAATCAATACTTGCGTCCAATTTATAAAACAAAGCATATTGTCCGCTTATAAAACGATGCATATTTTCATCCCAAAAATTATATATAACCGTTATCCAAACGGAGTAAAAGTGAGGCTAATTGAAAAACTCGTAATATCTTTAAAACAAATAATTGTTATAGATAAAACAACAGTAAGTAAAGAGTTTGTAGACAAGCATGTATTCCCTCTCGCGGGTTTATAAACATTCAAAAGATTTGAAAAGCGAGGTTATGAACTCACCTTGATGTTGAAGAACGATTGATAGATAGGCATCTAATTCACTTTGATGATGAAGAGTGATTGACAGATAGGCATCTAATATGCACAATACGAAAGGAAGACGAAGCTGCTTGACCGAGAAGATGCAGATTAACTTTAAAGACTAAAGTCCCACTTGAATTGGGATATGTGTTTGGGTTTCCCGGTGAATTGTTATGTCAACGCGACGCGTTGATAAAGATTTAGATTTAACATTGTAATGGTTTGGTGGTTGGTTAAATAAATAAATTTAGAATGTTCCCAAAGTGTGTAATATATATACTTTATATATTACATATGAAAAATAACCCATATATGCTTCATACCGAATTATATTAATAAAGACGAAAAATCAAGGATTAATGTGAAGTATATTACTTTGTAAAGGATAAAAAAGTGAGAGTAAAAATAAGGATCCAATTAATTCGACAGCCTTTTAATTATTAAGAAGTCCTGTAGTACACGTCTTTAAGTTTATAATTAAACAACACGTCGTTTGTAACACTTTTCCTTAGTTATGGTGTTACTTTTCTTAGCTGAACAATTATAAAATATAATATATTTTTTTATAACTTATATTTCGGTTGTTCAGCGACATGTGTCGCGTATAAAATGGTTATCTCATGTTAAAGTTTAGTTTTTCGTTCGTTGTCAAGTTATGATGTAGTTTATTTTAATTACATTAAAATATAACTTTAATGTCTTTTCGGTTTCTAAATTATTATAAGTTTTTAGTATAACATTACTAAAATAGAAATTTATATAAAATTTCTTCTTCATAACTTCCCGTTTATAAATTAACGTTTTCCGTTTTTTTAAAAACTCTACGTTTTCCCTTTTTATCAAATATATTGAAATCATTAGGTTTTCAATATTTCAAATGCAGAGGCTTTTAGTTATAATATTATATGTTGCAAGTATTCAAGTTTCATTTTTCATAACACTCCCACGTTTATCAGATATGACAATATTATATTCTCGTTGTTATTATCGAACTCATCAAACTAATAAATATTGTATTTATATAACCCTTAACTGTCCTTTTGTTCCGATTTATAAATTATAAACCTCGTTAAAATTTTATATTCATAAAATTTTAATATATATTTATTGTTAATTCATCTTAACTCACTTAATAAATATTATAGTTATTTAACCATTTTAAAAACCACCAAAATAATAGTTATCCAGTTTTAATATTTATTAAAACTTAAGTTATTTTTTTATTTGTCGTTTTGATAATATAAACCAAAAACAACCTCGTTGTTTCCTCGTTGATACAAAACGCGCCCTTACTCGTGCCTAACTCATAACAACACCTCCTACTTGCTATAAACCCAACGCACCCTAGTCGACTGACCCGCGAAACAAACGCGCCCTAGATATGCTTAATCCGAACCAAACACCCCCGTTTGGCTGCCACTATACCAAACGGGCCCTAATTTGTTACAAACCAATCGGCCCTAATCCATAAACAAAACCAAACGCCCCTAATCCATAAACAAAACCAAACGCCCCTAATCCCTAAACGAACCCAAACGCAGCCAGTGGCTGTTTCGCAGCCAACACCCAACAGCCCCCGGCTGTTAAACCAAACAAACAAACACCCCCTCCCCACGGCTGTTTATAACAGCCAAACAAACACACTCTAATCGGTGTGACAATCGAACCGAACCCACCCTTGATGATAGAAATACAAACCACACGCATCGTGGTGTTGTGGCTGTGACCGAACAGCCAAGACAACAAAAACCCTAAACAAACGCACCCTTGGGAGGTGGCGGTTGTGGTGGTGTTTCCGGTGGGGAGGCAGCCAACGAACAACCACCCTTGTGGTGCTATACCCGGACCCAACTTCTTCGGCTGTTATACCCAAACCGACGCACCCGGTGGTGATATACCACGAAACCAAACGCGCCCTAAGCGTTGTAAACCCACAAACCAAACGAACACCCCCCCTGCTGCTGTTATAACCAAACCGGACGCACCCTTGGGTGGTGGTCTCGGTGGTTGATGGCGTGGTGATGTTGGGGTGAAGACGAGGATGATGATGGTGGTAGAATAATCATGGTGGCAGCGGCGGTGAAGCTGCCGGAGTGGCGCGTGGCCGCGAGTAAGTGGGTGGATAGGATAGATCCGGTGACGAGGAGGAATGTTGAAGCTCGCCGGAGAAGTCCCGCCGGAAAAGTATTCCGGCGGCGGCGGAGTGGTGGTGGCCGGAATCCGGCGGCGGCGCCGGTGGTCGGATGTTGTGAGGGAGAGAGAGAATAAACATGAGTGTGTGTGTGTTATTTGTATAGAAATGAAATAAATATATATAATTTCTTTATATATATTAAAACTTTAATTCAAAAGTGATAAGTTGAAATAGTTTAGGGTCTAAAGTGTAATTTCTTTATTATAGTTTTGGTAAAAACGGTTCGGGACCCATTTGAGCGACCTAACGGTCGATTCAATTTTTGAAACTTGCGCCATTGTTTTCCGAATCATTTTTCTGATAAAAACGAGTATTTACTTGATAATGTTTCATAAATATTTTATAATATTTAATAAAATATCTGTTATTCCTTTTGTGAACCGGTTTCGTTTCGTCCGAAATAAAAAGAAAAATGGATTTCAACCCAAGTATTCGCGTTATCCACAACGCTTTTAATTAAAATGATGACTAATTTATTTAATATTTTTATTAAATAAATACTGATAATTAAAAACAAATTTAATTGTTTTTGTGTGTCCGCGTTGTATATTGTTCGAAAAATGTTTGCGGTGCTGTTTTAGCCCTTTTCGGCTCGTTTCCAGGTCTCGGGCAAAACTGAAAAGTTGTCAGGAATGTCGTTTCACATCGAATTGCTTTAGAGTCCGAGACGTGAAAACGTGATCTAGATGGTTGTTCTTGTAAGTCAAGCCAGACCTAAAAGTCAAAGAGGTAAAATAGTTATCTTAAAAATTCGAAAATTCTCGGATGTCACAAGATCTATGTCGTTTACAGTTTTCTAGAATCCAACCACCAAATGTATGAATAAAGACGCTTGTCAAATTTTACTATGTAAATTATATAGACAAGTTATTTATACAATGGTGATTCCGTTATACCTCGTTATTTCATAATACCAATTGTATACCAATTGTATATGTCGAGATTATCTTTTCTACATCTTGTAGTATGATGACTCATATCTCTATCCAGATTACTATAACTCTCTTACCATTCGATTTTCTCAAACCTTTGTATCTAAAAACACTAAGTTTCCTATTGAAACACTCATTTCATTATTTATGTGTCAATCTCTCAAAGTCTTAAATTCTAAAACTTTTCGTTATATCCTGCAAAATCAAAGAATGATCACAAGTCTTTTTATTCTCATACCTTAATCTGTTGATAGATGCCTCCCAAGAGAACATCAACATCTGCAACACCAACTATAACTCAGGTTGCTATCCGGCAACTGATTGCTGGTATTACTGCCGCCCTAGAAGTACATGCTGCTGCCATGGAAAATGCCGACAATCCCAATAGGAATGCTGGACCAAGAGAACTTCCTGTAGCAAAAAGGGGAAACTATAAAGAGTTCATAAACTGTCAACCTTTCTACTTCAATGGCACAGAAGGAGCTGTTGACCTCATCCGCTGGTTTGAACGTAATGAATCAGTATTTTCTCATAGCAAGTGTGCCGAGGAAGATAGAGTGACATTTGCTACTCGTACTCTAACCAATGATGCTTTGTCTTGGTGGAATATATACGCCCAACCTATCGAGATAGAACAAGCCAATAGGATCACATGGACCGAATTGAAAAGGATCTTGACCAATAAGTATTGCCCTCGAACTGAAGTCAAGAAAATGGAAGACGAATTTTACAACTTGGTTATGAAAGGAGATGATCTCAAGACTTACGTTAGAAGATTCCAAGAATTAGCAATCTTATGTCCAAACATGGTGCCAAATTCGAAGAAACTTATGGAAGCTTTTATCGGGGGACTACACCAAAGTATTGAAGGAAACATTACTTCTTCAAAACCTCAAACTCTGGAAGAAGCCACCAACATAGCTCACAGACTAATGGACCAAATAATAAAGCGTAATTCTGTGCAAGAAACCAATGATCACAAACGAAAGTTTGATGACAGAAGGAACACCACCAACAACAACAACTATCCTAATAGTTCTAACAACAACAACTATTCCAATAATCGTGACAACAACAGCTACCACAATGATCGCAACACCAATAACCACACCAACAATCGCAACAACTACCCTGATAACCGTAACAATAACAGCCGCAATAATGATCACCACCAACAACAAAATGGAAGGCAGGAAACCTTCAAGACTAATGGAAACCGTGGATATAATGGACCTCATCCCCTATGTAGGAAGTGTACACTGCATCACACAGGACCTTGCACTGTCAGGTGTCAGAATTGTAACAAAGTAGACCATCAGACTAGAAACTGTAGGAGCTAAGGACTTCTGTTTCCAATTATCACTATATCTCTCAACTAAATCTTGAGACACGTAGCATAAGTATCAACTCCTTTAAAATTTCATATGTAAAGTTATCCATGAAATAATAAAGTGATGATTCAGTTACATCTTGTTATCTGAACAAAACTCATCATTGTTTGTCAAATTCCATTGATTCTATTTTGATCAACCCTGAATACCCTCCTCATACTTTTGAAACATAAATTATCATCCTCGACTATATATTTTTCTTACCTTTCATGATCATATCATTTTCTACACATTACCGTTTCGATATCATGTTTTTATGCTTAGGTAAGACGATTTATGATCATCTTATTGAAATGAATTAGGACGCTTCTTCATTTGAATAAGGAAATTATAAATCTCCGAACTATGAATTTATAAATTCTCAGTTACAAGGAGTTGGACGCTTCTCTTTGTAAGTGATAAATTATAAATAAATAGGCTTAAGTATATAACATATGTACAAACAAGTTTCTTTCAATCTGTTTGTACAAATAATTCCTTTTCATCACTTAAACATTATCATTATTACCTTCATCATCTGTTCATTTTCAAATCTATATTCCACATGATTAGCAACTCTCTTACAAATTTATAATCATTCTTTGACATCGCCTCGACATCCAAATAAATCTCAGGATGAGATTTCTATAAGGTTAGGGGACTATAACAACCCTCAATTTTCATCAAATTCAAAATCAACCTATTTTATTATGATCACAATTGTACGGGGAAAATTTTCACTTTATTATATTACTTGGATAACTAAAGTAGACAAGCTCACGCAACCTACCTATCCTAACTTCATATATGTCGAGCAAACATCATAACATGTAAAGTCAATATCATAATATCATTTTTACAAAGTACATTACTCATATATTGTACCATTTGCAACGTTATATCAAAACGTGCTTTAAACCGTTACCGTATACCTCTAAACCCTAATTTCATGAAAAGTAAATATCTAAAGTGAATGCACAAGCTACTAAAGCATATGTACAAACAATATAACATCTCATTTGAAATATAAAATCTCTCCAAGTCAAGGTACAAGTCCTTAAAAGCTCAATGTACAAGTCATTAAGCATGATCTCCAAAATAGCCGTTTTACCGCTGTTTTCATTCTAGTTTCTTCACCACCACTTGTGTACAAGATATTACACTCAATATATAATGTGTAAACCCTAATTATTCTATTCATAAGCTTTCATACATCTTTTTACACTCAAAACCCTAATTCAAAACCCTAAACCCTAAAACCAAGCTAATTTCTAAACCATGACCCGTTTCTCGATTTTTATCCATTGTAAACCTAAAACAAACCTCAAATAAATTGTAATAACATATTTTACAACCATGGAAATCATATTTAATCATTATTTCATCATTTCATCTCAATTATACACAAAATGAATCCAAGAAACCCTAAACGTACCAAAATGGATCATTTAACCCGTTTACTCATTTTTAACCATTTAAACCTCCAAAAATCAATCAAGTGCCATTGTAAACTCATAAAATGAGTTTACAATCCATCATATATCATTTTCCTGGTAATATACAAAAGTTATAAGCCTTAAAAACCCTAATGAAACCCTAACGTACCCTAAGAATGACCCGCGGCTTATTTACTCATTTTCGACCCATTTTAATTCAAACCACTTATCAAACCTTAATTATAATCCTTAATACCAGAACTAAGGTCAGTAATATATCACTCTTAATCAAGTACACTCAAATTACAAGCCTAAAAACTCAAAGAAACTCTAACCGAACCATATTGTACCCGCGGCCCATTTTCCTTCAAATTTGACCTATTTAATCACCAACCATGTGCAAACCAGCTCCATGACAAGCACCTCAACCCTTATAGCAGCTTACTAAGCTCCTTGTACCATTCCTTGGTTAAATTTGAAGCCACATGACCATCCTTGGTCCCTAAGGCAGTCGCGGCCCACAAACCACCACAAACACCCTCCACATCACCTATTCTACCACCATAGACCACCATATCACCCTTACAGCTCCTCTAACTCAGCTAGAGCGAAAATGAGACACCTTACCCCCTCACCTTGGCCACCAAGTTCCAAAATTACTATAAATATGGGCGAACCATGTTCATTTCTACTCATCCCCCAATCTCTTATCTATAACCCATATAAGGCAGCAATCCTTTGTTCAAATAAGTGATAAGAAGATCTAATAGTAGTAATCAAGCAAAGCTTTGAAGATTTGAAGCCCCGGGAACAAGATACAAGGCGTACGAGTGGAAATACTACCCGAAAGGACCCATTTCCACCATTTTTTCTCCTTGAAGCTCAAACCCAGGTTCTGGATGTTCTACTTCTGCTCCTACACCTTTATAATGTTCATATTATCCTAAATAAACTTTTGTTAAAGTTTCATAACTCAATTCATGCTCATTTTCTGTTTTGATCCAAAACTGTGCACCCGAAACCCTAATTTTATGTTTTTCATAAAACTAAATGTTTTTATGTCATTTATCAAAGTTATAACTATAGGGGTATATTATGTCACTTTCCAAAGTACAAGGTTTACTTTGTACTTCTTTTAAACTTGAAGGACCAAACTCGTAAAAGTGCAAACTCTGAGGGTATATTTTGCCACTTTTCATACTTAAGGGTCTAAAATGTAACATTTTGAAAAAGTATAAAAATTCATTCAAAACCTTACAAGACATAACTTTAATTAACACTTGTCGTGCTTATCATTTCCAGATATTGATCAGAACGCTTAAAACCGATTACATCATATCACAATACTAGGGAGCTTCATATTAAGAGGTTTCATCTTAGTATTACATTCTGACTGAGTTGTTGGGTTTACAATTTAAAGTACCCTAGATCCTCAAACGTTTACTGAATGACCTCTAAATTATGATGGCCCAAACGGTGATACAAAACTATCCAATCAAACTCATAATAATATTAAACTCTTAGAACCAAAGTTCTAAAATACAATCTTCCTAAGACTTGACATATTTACTCAGGTTGCGTGACGTGGCTGTTTACTATCATTTTGCTATATCAAGCTTCTCTGTTAAGATTGTGATAAGGTCGTCAGCTTTTATTTTGGAATATTCATTACAACTACCAATCAGGTGAAGTTCATAACCTCGCCTTTACTTATTTACATGTTTTATAAACCCGCAAAGGGGATACATGCTTGTTACAAACTCTTTTACATACTCGTTTATCTTATAACAATGTGATTACTTTTTAAAGACTTAATGAATTCATAACCCCACATTTCATTCTTTTGAATACATTATAAACCTGTGATACCTGATATAAACCATGAATGCAAGTATTTTCCAAATGTATGCTATCTAGAAATGTATGCTATCCAGATATGTATGCTATCCAGATATATTATTGCCTAAGTAGCTTGCAGTGCCATTATTTCCATATCATGAATCATTAATTACTTGCATTGCGAGTGAGCGCGAATATTATGAATAGATCTATTATGGGTAACGACTCCCGTTTGTATACCCATGCTTGGGGTAGCCAAACGCACTATATTTGTCCTAATGGGTAACCTTGGCAAGTTACGTTTCAACAGGGACATAGTTCCCTAACCAATGTCACTACGGTGATTTCTCTGTTAACGTATTGATGTCATGAGCTTAGGTATAATAATAATGTTACCCTAATTTTCCCATGATAATTGTATTCATTTCAATTATTACCATTATAATGACTTGCATTCAACCATATAATAATATTCAACTGTTTTCCATGATAATAATGTTCCCCACGATAATTGTCCTGGCAATACCAATATTTCCATTATAACTTGTACTCAACTATTAAAACCCATGAATTTCACTCAACCTTTATGTTGACCGTTTTATGCATGTTTATCTTAGGTAATTGAGCAACTTATGGCATGGAGTGGCATGGACTTGAAGATGGCTAAAACTTGTTATCATTCACATTTTACATTTCTAGATTTTGGGACCTGCATTTTGTATAAACTCTGATTATAATGAATGATAACTAAATTTTCCAAAAACGTCTCTTTTGAGTCGTTTTCTATGATTATGACTGTTGTACTTTGAAGTAATACCTCAGATTAGCTACTGCTGCTATATGTAAAAATGGGGGTGTTACATGCTGACTCACGGATCTCCCTAAGTAGGGACGGATCTCCTAATGGGTGGATCTGTGATATGCTTGAAAATGGACAGAGTTGGTTTTTAACCAAATTGGGCCATGGTGTTGTGTTTTTGGCAATTGGATTGTGTTTTATATGTAACTATGAGTGTATGATTCAATTTTTAGAGTCGTCGTCCGAGTTTTGAGAGAATTATGCAACTTGTCTTGAATTTCTCAATGTAATTTCAACGTAGTCGATCCTACTAGGAGTGGGTTAACTTTTAGCATATTTATGACCATTGCTAATAACACAAGCATTATGAACATTTAGGATTAACAAAACATCGTCAACACAAGTGCGAATTCTAATTTTGATGATTATTCTTTTCGTCCTTTTCAATCGATTTTGTAATTTCATGTATTGACCATACATGTAGATTTTGAAAATATCTATGGTCATTTTATTGATATTTTCTTTTTCTAGTAAAATTCTAATCTCGATTATGTTCATGATCGGAAGTTTGTAATTGGAACGTATAATGAGAATTAACATCTTTTGAATAATGATTAATTACTTTATTAGGTTTCCACTTACGATTGTTTTTGGGTAGATGGAGGATCACTATCCATGATGAGTTCGATCATTCCTAATCCTAATCTTAAATAATTAAGTACTTCACGTTTTAGAGGCTTAGTTAATATGTTGGATATTTTATCTTTGTATGCAACTTTCTCGATTGAAATGTTACCCTTCTGGATGTTGTCGCGAAGAAAGTGATGACGTATTTCTATATGTTTTGTTCTAGAGTGTTGTATGAGGTTTCTACTTAATTCGATTACACCTTTATTGTCGCACATAATCAAAACGTCGTCGAGGCGTATGTCATAGTCGATGAGAGCTTGTTTCATCCATAGTGCTTATTGACACGCCTTTCTGGCAGAGACGTATTCGGCTTCGATCGTGGAGATAGCAAGGGTCGTTTGTTTCTTAGCGAACCAAGATGTTAAACAATACCCCCATGAAAGTACAAATGGCATTAGTGCTTTTTCGATCAATGTAGTCGCCCGCGTAGTCGGAGTCGGCATAAACAATAGTTTCTATTCCGGTTCCTTTCGGATACCATAATCCTAAGTGGATAGTTCCCCTAATATACCTAAATATACGCTTAACGGCTTCTAAGTGGGTATTCTTAGGATTTTCTTAGAAACGAGCACATAAGCAAACACTAAACATAATATCGGGCCTACTTGCGGTTAAATAAAGTAAACTACCAATCATACCTCGATAGTGCTATCCACGGAGTCAGCATCATCATCCTTAGTGAGATTGATATCCGTTGACATTGGCGTCTTGGTTGGTTTGGAATCTTCCAACTCGAATTCTTTAACATCTCTTTGATGTACTTGGATTGATTGAAAAATATCCCGTCTTCCATTTGTTTTATTTGAAGACCCAAGAAGAAGTTTAACTCCCCCATCATACTCATTTCAAATTCATCGTGCATGATTTTTGCAAAATCATCACACAAGTTTTGACACGTGGAACCAAATATAATGTCATTAACATATATTTAAACTATGATGAGATGTGACTTTGATTTCTTAGTAAAAAGTGTGTTGTCGACCATTCCTTTTGAATACTCGTGTTTTTATCAAAAATGCTTTTAGTCTATCATACCAAGCCTTGGGTGCTTGCTTAAGACCATACAAAGACTTTTTAAGTTTATAAACATAATTCGGTTTTTCAAAATCAATAGAACTCGAAGGTTGAGCAACGTAAACCTCTTCATTTATGAATCCGTTTAGAAAAGCACTTTTTAAGTCCATTTAGTATAATTTGAAATCATTTGCACAAGCAATAGCAAAAAGTATTCTAATAGACACTAACCTAGCTATCGGAGCGTATGTTTCATCATAATCTATACTTTCTTGTTGATTATATCCTTGTGCCATTAATTTAGATTTATTTCTAGACACTATACCCTTCTCGTCTAATTTATTTCTATAGACCCATTTTGTTCCTATGACGGTTTAACTCATAGGTAAAGGAACTAAATCCTAAACAACATTAGCTATAAATTGATTTAATTCTTCTTTTATAGCTACAACCTAACTTTCATCACTTAATGCCTCATTGATATCTTTGGGTTATATGGTAGAGATAAAACAAAAGAAGTTACTATGATTTTGGGCTTGTGATCTTAATGTCCTTTGATTAAGATTACCTATGACTTGTTCTAGTGGATGATTCTTGGGCTCCTTAATGTTAACTATTATGTCAACTTCTATTGACTCATGTTCTTCATTATTAGTGTTTACTACTTTAGTATTAATTTCTATAGCTTCTTCCTCACCAACATCATCATCAACCAATGTTGATAATTTGGTCGGAGGAGGACTTTTATTGAATGTCATGTCAAGTGATTCTTTGACTTTCATTGTATGTTTATTTAAAACTACATAGGCTTTACTATTTTGAGAATATCCTAGAAAAACATCTTCGTATGACTTTGGGTCAAACTTGGTTAAATCGTCTTTAGTAATTAAAATGAATCACTTGCTTCCAAATACTTTAAAATATTCTAAAGAGGGTTTCCTACCTCTAAATATTTCATAAGGGGTTTTTCCTAGTATTGGTCGAATTAAGATTCTATTAAGAATGTAAGTTTACGTATCGACGGCATTACACCAAAACTTTTATGGAATGGATTGTTCATTTAACATAGTCCTAGACATCTCTTATAAAGTTCTATTCTTTCTTTCTACTACACTATTTGATTGTTGAGTACGTGGAGCCGAGAAATTATGAGTAATGCCTTGTGCATCACAATAAGCTCTGAATTGTACTTCATTGTCAAATTCCCGACCATGATCCGTTCTAATAGCAATTATAGAATTTCCTAGTTGGTTTTGAATTTTCCTACTTAATATTTTGAATTACTCAAATGCTTCATTTTTGGTTTATAGAAACTTAGTCCATGTATATCTAGAATAATCATCTACTACTACTAAAGTATATAAATTACCTCCATAACTTTTAATTGCTGACGGACCAAATAAATCCATATGTAATAATTCTAGACATCTTTTAGTAGAAACCATATTTTTAGCTTTATGACTTGCATAAGCTTTCTTCCCAATTTTGCAAGCATCACAAAAATATTTATCATACTTTAGCTTAGGTAAGTTTCTAACTAATTCTTTAGATGATAAAGATTGAATTAAACGCATATTTGCGTGACCAAGTCTTCTATGCCATAAGGTAGAATTATCTACTACCACGGCGAGACTGATTTGTCTTGAGACTTGTTTTCCAAATTTCATTACGTATAAACTATTTTTTCTAATCCCATTTCCTATGATTTTACCATCTTTAATTATTTCACTACCTTCTTTCATGAACAAGACTCTACACTTATTATCACAAATTTGACCGACAATAAGTAAATTAAATGTTAGGTTGTCTACGTGTTCTACGTTAGATATAGTAAGCGAGTCATTTGAGACCATACATTTGCCTATGATTTTTCCTTTAAAGTTACTTCCAAAGACAACATTACCTCCGTTGTATGCTTTGTAGGTAGAGAATAGACTTTTGTTACCGGTCATATGTTTGGAGCAATCGCTATTGTTATCCCAAGTAAATAAGCTCCAAACACAACAATAAGCTATCCTAAACCTATGGTTGTTACACGAAAATAAGGAAGAAAAGTAAGATAGAAAGATAGAGAGGAAAAAGAAGAAACTTAGATTAGGAAGAGAAGTGGTGAGTTACAAAATGAGAGAAATGCAACCAACACCCTTCCCCAAGTGTGGTGAAGGGATATTTATACCCTAAGTCCAATATGGGCTCGTGGGCATTCTTTCTTAGGCCAAGCTTGGCATAACTAAGGCTTTGAGCCTAAAACACATACAATATTAAATTACAATCCAAGCCCGTTAATACCCAACTAGCCTATTATAATATAAGAGTTTCATTGACTTAATAAGACTGATAACATTCTTGTTTGACTTAATATAATTAAGGCTTACAATCTCCTCCAATGTTGAGGTCTTCTTTGATCTCCCCAACGTTGACGTTCTTGATGGAGGTTATCTTGACATAGCTTGACTTTATCTTTACCAGTGTTGAAGATATAACGTTTGATCTTTTCTTTCTTTGGTCTTATCTTTGTCTTTACTTGTATGTAATGGCTTTGTTCCTTTATGCTCAGTGATCTTGATCTTGAGTCTTCATCTTTTGACTTTGAGTGCTTGAGATCTGTATCTTGTATCATCTCCTTGACTTGAATCATCTGGATTTGACTTTCTTGATCATCTTGTGCTCTTGACCAACATACTCATACTGATTCCATTCTTGTTTGTCTTATATAAACATAAGGCTAACAATCTTCCCCAATTTACAATTCTTGATTTGACATTTAAAGCTTGAGTATGAGTATGTGGTAATGAATCCGACTTTGCTCGAACGAGGCCGCAACACCGACGTTTGTACCTGCATTGGAATGTTAGTAATAAATAGCAGATATGGACGAGATGTCTTTGTCATTCATCAATTTTAGTTTGCAATAATCACCGGTTCCCCATTTTATAGTATAAATACTATACCTGTGATCAGGTAGATTCAAAGAATCTCCTTGACATGGTTTCTAGCTTAAAGTGTAAGATCCTCTAACACAAATGTATTAGATTCACCATGCTTGCTTGTTCTCATTACCGGAAAGTCTCAAAGAAGACAACACAGTAAGAGTTAATCAGATAGTTACTATCTTTCTGATTAAGTCGTCAATTCATTTACTGGACCAAATTGATATCCAGTTAGCACAAGCTCGATTCATATAGAATCTTGCAAGTCACCTACCGCAGAGCTGTTTGATGTTGACTCTGGAAGGATTTCCATTCGTCACTGTGAATACTAAAGAGTATCACTCTGAATGTTTTGGCAAGATCTCAAGGATAATACGTAGGACTCTTGTTATAGCTTGTGAACTTAATGGTGTTCAACAAGTGTATTTTGACATTGTGTCCTAATGAGATTTATATTGATCTCTTCTTGGCTCTAGACTCGATTTGTGCACTTTGGTTTTAGTAATAGGAGGTTGGAGCAGACTGCCACCTATTCAATATTAACAATCTTGGAATGAGATGTCAATAGATAACATGTGTATCTCCGTGACAAATGAGATAAGTTTCTTTTGAGAGAAACTCGAATAGATGGGAAGGGTTGTGCAGTGCGTCACCGGGTCCATGACGTCTATCTTCAATACCATCAATCATCTTGTGATTTTGATAGATTATGTATTGACCCGGTTTCTGCCTAACGTTATGTGAAGGGCTTCTATCTTGTCACCCTTTATCCATACATTTCTTTTTTATTCTTCAACCCCTTCAATGCTTACCAAGACGTCATCACTAATCACCTTGTTATGATTGTTCCAGTGTTAGCTCAATCTTAGTCGGCATTATTCTCGATTCTCATTTTTCTCCAATCATACCTATGGACATCTATTTCTAACTATGGATTATCCTTGGGTAGATCCCTCTGGTTCTGGTTGTATCATAGGACTTTTACCTAACATTAACCACCTTATGACTTCATTGACGTCGTGAGATTAATTGGTTGTTGTGTATAGAGATCGAACCATAAAACCATTTAAGACATTTTGAAATACCCCCCTATACATGTGATCGAGATTCAAAATTGTTTTGCACATGAAGGAAAGAGTTTCACTTAGAGTCTTTAAAGATCACATTGTTTTATATCACATTTTAATCATATTTTCTCCCCTTATTTTAAATATTAAATCTTTTAGTATTAGAAATACCAATTGATTAAAATATGATGACATGAAAATTTCATGGGGAGAAAAATTGTACATATCATGACGTGTGGAACATATTATTGATTGCCTTAGTAAACATTGTATATTATGACTTGACATTTGATATACTTCATTTTAATTTCACTTGAATGTTTTTGGATACATAAAATTAACATTTATGAGATGTACCCAAAATACATTAAAAGGCTTTGGTTTTAAAAAGCTCCCCCTCAAAAATTATTTCACTTGTTAAGATGACATTTTTTAAGCATTATTTTACCAATTGTATTACGGATAGACATTGAGTATTGTACCAATTGTTAAAAATTGACTGAGGAAGGGAGTGTTGAACACACAATTTTGAAAGACACCACTTGATATGCAAATGATTTGACATTTAAAGTTTTTTTTTGAAAAATTATGTTCAACGGTTTTAAAAACCATGATAGAAGACTTCTCCTCTATTTGTAGAGTAAGTGCACTGAAGCGTACACTTCCCTATCACGTTTGGTCCGAGTTGCAATCTGAATTCATTACAAGCCATTGTCATGAGCTCAAAACTTTTGAATGTTTTTTTAGGAGCCCTAAACCCAAGAAATTTGACTTTCTCGTTGATAGGATAAGTTATCTAAAAGGATAAACTTTCCTTACATTGATGTCCGAGTAATGCACCGAAATGTACATAAGTCATGAAGAAAATTTAGAAGTGACATGTTTTGAAAACTTTTGAACTCTTGCTCGAACTTCATTTACACACCCGTGTCAATGTTAATCGACATTTCTCGGTACGTAAATGTTATTGATTCCAAAAGACAAGTCGAGAGGATTCTTTTTGGTATTTTTAAATTTTTTGATTTTATATTTTGTTTTTATAGATTTTATATTTTTCTATTTTCTTTTTGTTGGTTTTATATTTTTGTATTTTATTTTTCAAAAAAAATATAAATCAAAATAAATTGTAAAATCAAAAATATATACAGATTCGATGTTTGATGGATCAAGCAGATTCATTTGTCAGAATCTCCAGTTCTGCTGGAGTCATACATCTCATACCGAGTCGTCTGACGAGATACTTAAACCTATCCTCGGATAAGGCTTTAGTAAACAAGTCAGCTAACTAGTATTCAGTTCTGACAAAAAATAATTCAACAATACCCTTTTCCACCTGTTCTTTGATGAAGTGATATCTGACATCAATGTGCTTAGTATGGGAAAGTTGGTCTGGATTGCACGAGATAGATATGGTTGCCTTTGAGTCACAATATATGGGTATTTTATCAAAGTGAAAGCCATAATCTGTGAGCTGAGTTCGCAACCATAGAACTTGAGCACATCAAGCAGATAAAGACACATACTCGGCTTTTGCTATAGACATAGAAGTACAGTCCTGCTTCTTGGATGACCAGCTGACCAACTTATCACCTCCTAGAAATTGTATGCCTCCAGATGTGCTCTTTCTTGAATCTAGACAACTCGCGTGATCTGAATCTAAAAAATCTGTTAGTTCGAAACCGGTGTCCTTCGGATACCAGAGACCCATGTTAATGGTATTCTTTAGGTACCGAAAGATCCGTTTAACCGCAGAGAGATGTTTCTCAGTCAGTCGCGATTGATAGCGAGCACAATAACAGGTTGCATGTACAATATCTGGTCTACTTGCTGTTAGGTACATGAGTGCTCCGACCATACTATGATATTTCATTTGGTCAATCGGAGTTCCACTCACGTCAGCATCAAGGTGTTTAGTAGCCATTGGTGTACCAATGCTATCACACGAGGTCATACTATGCTTTATAAGTATCTCTTGAGCATACTTAGCCTGGTTTATGAAGATACCACGTGGGGATTGGTGGATCTGAATTCCTAAAAAGAATTTTAGCTCCCCCATCATAGACATTTCAAATTTGCTGTGCATTAATTTTTCAAATCTTTTTGAAAGTTTTAGGTTCGTAAAACCAAAAATAATGTCATCAACATAAATTTGCACAAGCAATATGTCTTCCCCATTTTTAGTTATGAACAGAGTTGGATCAATAGAACCTTTTGAAAATCTGTTGGATACCAAGAAGTTGGAGAGTTCATCGTACCACGCCCTTGGAGCTTGCTTAAGTCCATATAATGCCTTTTTGAGATGATAGACTTTATCAGGATGATGTGGGTCAATGAATCTGTCTGGCTGATTGACGTATACTTCTTCCTTTAGTGGACCGTTAAGAAACGCAGTTGTGACGTCTATCTGGTATATAGGAAATGACTTATGTGCAGCATACACAATAAATAGCCTGACTGCTTCTATTCTAGCAACTAGAGCAAATGACTCTTCGAAGTCAATTCCTTCTTGCTGGTTGTATCCCTTAGTTACAACACGAGCTTTGTTGCGAATCACAGTCTGTTCCTCATCACATTTGTTTTTCCAGATCCACTTCAGGTTAATAACATTTTTGCATAGTGGTCTGTCGACTAATTCCCATACATCGAGTTGATGAAACTGATGAAGTTCTTCCTGCATCGCTTTAATCCATGCAGAATCAGCCATGGCTTCTTTGATGTTCTTGGGTTCGGTTCGACTCACGGTGAGTGCGAACATGCACATCTCGCCATCTGTTTCTAGCTGTCGTCTTGTTCTAATTGATTGTGAAGGATTTCCAATGACTTGTTCTAGCGGATGATCCTTTGTCCAACCGTGTTCAAAGGGATGTTATTGATAGAATGTATGCATGTTTGATGAATCAATTTAACGAGAAGATGTCTCCCCTTGATTAAGTACCGGTGTACTAAAGAAGTTGACAAATTCGTCTTCTTCAACTTATACATTCTCATCTTGAGATTCTGCTTGATTAATGTTCTCAGTAGGAGTGACAGGTGGTATGTGAATTGGTGCTTGACTTGTAGGTGCAGGTGTTGTAGGAATGTTCAATGGTGGTGAATCTGCAGTAACAGTTGTTGAAGTAGATGAAGTTGTGTGTTGTTGTTGACGTTTATCTCTTGCATCAGCAGCAGGTACAGCGGAAGACTTAGACACAACTAGGGACGATCCATTGAATAATTCATCGAACAGCGGACTAAATTGCAAATCCAATACTTTTGACGTTGTTACTGTCTCAACTATCTGAGGAACATTTTCTTGACCTTGAGGAACGGGACTTAAATTGTCATGTTCAAGTGCTATTGTCGGACATTATGGAACATGATCATAACTGATTTGATCTGACGCCATTGTTTGACATTGTGGTGCGAGGCATGAGCTGTTGTGATCAGACGTCATTTTAGGCAATTCATCAAAGTTAACATGAATTATTTCAACTAGCACTCTTGTTCTCTTGTTGAATACCCTGTAAGCTCTTGACTGAGTAGAATACCCTACAAAAATACCTGCATTACCTTTTTCTTTCATTTTGTCAAGATTCTCTCCATCTCTGACGATGTAACATAATGACCCCAAAATGTGAAAGAACTTAACAGACGATTTTCGGCCATTGATGATGTGGTAAGGTGTTTTCTCATGTCGAGGTATTACGAGTGAACGGTTCTGAGTGAAACACGCTGTTGTAATTGCTTCAGCCCAAAATAATAAAGGAACGTTAGCGGCGCTTAGCATTGTTCGAGCAGCCTCAACAAGTGTACGGTTCTGTCTTTCGACAACGCCGTTTTGTTCAAGTGTTCAAGCAATTGACGTTTGGTGTTCAATCCCTTCTTTAGCAAAGTATGCATGAAGAGTTTTATTCAAAAATTTCATGCCTCTGTCAGTTTGAACTATTCTAACTTGAGCATGAAGTCCTCTTTGAACAAGTCTGAGGAAATCAATGAGAACTTTAGGAGTTTCATCTTTGGACCTCAAGAAGTGAGTCTAAGTATATCTGGAGTAGTCATCAACAATTACAAGAACATATTTCTTTCCATTAATGATTTCTACCCGTATGGGACCACATAAGTCTATGTGTAGAAGATGTAACCGTCTTTTGGTACTCGAGGTAGTTTTTGTTTTGAAAGATTTACGTTTTGCTTTCCCCAATTCACAAGAAGAACAAAGTTGATCTTTGACGAATTTCAATTTTAGAAGGCCAGTCACAATATCATTCTTTGAAAGCAGGTTGATGGTATCAAAGTTTAGATGTGAGAGACGACGATGCCATGACCATGCTTGAGACGATGTAGCTTTAGCCATTAAACAAATTGGATTGGGAGTCGTGGTGTCTTGAAGGGTAATGGAGTAAAGGTCTGTTCCTCGAGAACCTGTGAGAAGATCATTTCCCTTCAAATCACGAATATAACATGTAGACTTCCAAAAAGCTACTTCCAAATTTGCATCACAGAATTGACCAACGAAGAATAAATTATGATTCAGCCCTTCAACATAATAAACCCTTTTTATAGTTATTTTTCCTTGAACCAGATCTCCATATCCAATAATCGGTGCAATTTGATCATTTCCAAACTTGATCGTTCCCAGAAACTTCTCCACAAAATTATTTAGAAGCTTGAGATTTCCCGTCATGTGCTTTGAGCACCCAGAGTTGACGATGAACAGGATTATCTCGATGAGCTGCAAAAGAATTAGAAGACAATGGAGAATTGGACACAATGGATCTCTTAATAGTGTTGGATTCTAAAATATTAGCATTTCTAGATTTGTTTCCTAGAGGTAAACTAACATTTGGTTTAACATGCTTTGCACTATATCTAAATCACTTAAAAACACACTTTTTGACGTTTTTGATCCAAACCACTTGTACAACTAACTATATCTAACATAAAAACACAAACTTTAACATGTTTAACACCAAAAAAATTCCACTTTTGTTATGTTTTTGAGTAGATTTTCAAATAAGCTAAAAACTAGTTAAGCAATATGATTTAGAACGAATATAACCTGTTTTAAGACTACAAATAAGCTAGAAAAACAAACCTATAAAAAACTTAAAAATTAAAAAGTAAACCGAATGTTTATTTTTAACAAAAATTTATGTTTTTCTTAAAAAAACCATGACTCAAATCACCTAAAAACCCATTGGCTCTTAATACCATTTGTTATCCCAAGTAAATAAGCTCCAAACACAACAATAAGTTATCTTAAACCCATGGTTGTTACATGAAAATAAGGAAGAAAAGTAAGATAGAAAGATAGAGAGGAAAAAGAAGAAACTTAGATTAGGTAGAGAAGTGGTGAGTTACAAAATGAGAGAAATGCAACCAACATCCTTCACAAAGTGTGGTGAAGGGATATTTATACCCCAAGTCCAATATGGGCTCGTGGGCTTTCTTTCTTGGGCCAGGCTTGGCTTAACTTAGGCTTTGAGCCCAAAACACATACAATATTAGATTACAATCCAAGACCGTTAATACCCGACTAGCCTATTACAATAACCACCAGACTATTCCTTTGATGAGTTATCTAAGTGGTCGCGGTATGAAACCACTGGAAAGTGAACCAGTCCCCGAGGAGCTTAGTGAGCCAGATGCTTGTTAGAGTGTCCATATCTGGAAGTCTTAGATTCCAAAATTTTCCATTATATCATGCAATGTAATATCAAAGAATGTGTATTTCTTTGTTAGAACTTGTATCAAATAAGTATTTATGTCAAATGATTTCAATATCACTATGTATGAAAATTTTTGACAATAACTTATGATATGACTATATCATTGTATGGATTCTTATTTTGTGTTGTCTTGTAAAATGTTGATAGAATGGCTCCCAAGAGGACATCAACATCTGCAGCACTGGCTATGACTTAGGATGCCATCCATAAACTAATTGCTGATAGTGTTACTGCAGCTCTAGAGGCACAACACCAGACAAAGAGAAACTCATGTAGCAAGAAAATGTAGCTACAAAGAGTTTATGAGCTGCCAACCTTTTAATTTCAAAGGTACAGAAGGCGCTGCTGGCCTCATCCGCTAGTTTGAACGAACTGAATCGGTATTTTCCTGTAGTAATTGTATCGAGGATTGGAAAGTGAAATTTTCTACTGGTACTCTAACTGAAGAAGCTTTGTCCTGGTGGAATTCATTCGCCCAACCAATTGGAATAGAGGAAGTTTACAAGACCACTTGTCCGAATTTAAAAAGCTATTAATAAAGAAGTATTGTCCCCGAACTGAGATTAAAAAAATTGAAGATGAATTTTACAATCTGACTGTAAAAGGAAATGACCTCAAGACTTCTGTTAGAAGATTCTAGGAATTGGCAGTTTTATGCCCAACTATGGTGCCAAATTCCAAGAAACTTATGGAAGTCTTCATCGGGGGATTACCCAGAAGTATTGAAGGAAATATTACCACTTTAAAGCCTCAAACTTTGGAGGAAGCCATTACCATAACCCAGAGGTTAATGGATCAAGTAACAAAGCACAATTCTGTGCAAGGAACCAATGATCACAAATGAAAGTTTGATGATAGAAGAACCTTCACTAACAACAACTACCAAAATAAACATAACAACAACAATAATAACCGCAACAATGATCACCACCAACAATAGAATAGAAGGCAAGAAACCTTCAGGGCTTATGCTGCCACCCCAACTGAGAATAATAGGTATGTTGGAAACCTTCCTTTGTGTAAGAAATACACCTTGCATCACACAGGACCTTGCACTGTCAAGTGTTAGACTTGCAACAAGGTGGGTCATCTGACCAGAAACTGCAAGAACAAGAGACCAGCCACTAGAAGCAACCTGCAGCCAGTGTCAGTAACTTGCCATGCTAAGGAGAGCATACATGCTAAGGGACAAGAATGCTCACCAAGATTCGAATGTAGTCACGGGTATGTTCCTCCTAAACCAACACCTAGCTAAAGTATTATTGGATTCAGGAGCCGATAAAGTTTTGTATCTATATCTCTTGCTTCTATGCTTAATATCCCACCAATTACACTAGATACCACCTACGACATTGAAATGGCCGATGGAAACCTAATAGGCACTAATACTGTTATCCAGGGTTGCAGTCTGATCTTGTTAAACCAACCTTTTGAAATTGATCTTATGCCGATTAAACACGGTAGTTTCGACATCATCATTGGTATGGATTGGTTATCCAAGTATCATGCTAAAATTATCTATGACGAGAAAGTCGTCCACATCCCTATCGACGGTGAAACTTTAATCATCCGAGGTAATTAAAGTAAAACCTGACTAAGCCTCATATCTTGTATTAAAACCAAATGATATATATCTAGGTGATATCAAATTTTCATAGACCAAGTAATGGAGAAAAAGTCAGACAAAAACGATTGGAAGATATACCAGTAGTTAGAGAATTTCTGGAAGTTTTTCTTGAAAACCTACCCGGCCTTCCTCCTATTAGTCAAGTAGAATTTCAAATCGATTTAATGCCTAGAGTGGCACCAGTAGCCTGAGCACCTTACAAATTATCTCCTTTAGAAATGCAGGAACTATATGACCAACTACAAGAGTTAGCAGACTGAGGTTTTATCCGACCAAGTACTTCACCTTGGGGAGCTCCTGTCTTATTTGTTAAAAAGAAAGACGGATCTTTCAGAATGTGTATCGATTATCGAGAGATGAATAAACTCATCGTAAAGAATCGTTACCCATTACCAAGGATCGATGATTTATTCGACCAACTTCAAGGTTCGAGTACTTACTCAAAGATTGACTTAAGATCAGGCTATCACCAACTGAGAGTCAGGGATGAAGATATTCCTAAGACTGCCTTCAGAACGTGGTACGAACACTATGAATTCCAAGTAATGCCATTTGGTTTAACTAACATGCCTGCTGTGTTCATGGACCTCATGAACCGTGTATGCAAACCATACTTGGGTAAATTTATGATAGTGTTCATCGATGATATTCTTATCTACTCCTGTAACAAAGAAGAACACGAAGATCACTTGAGAATAATCATAGAATTACTTAAAAAAGAGAAATTATATGCCAAGTTCTCCAAATGTGATTTCTGGATCAGTATCGTACAATTTCTTGGGCACGTGATTGACAGCCAAGGAATTCATGTTGACTCCGCCAAGATTGAAGCAGTTAAGAATTAGGCATCTCCTACCACACCCACAGAAGTACGCCAATTCTTAAGACTTGCCAGTTACTACCAGACATTTATCGAAGGTTTTTCGAAGATCGCAAAGCCTTTGACTGAATTAACCCAGAAAAATAAGAAGTATATTTGGGGTGAAAACCAAGAGTCAGCTTTCCAACTGCTAAAACAAAAATTTTGTGAAGCTTCAATCTTAGCATTACCAAGAGGAAACGACGATTTTGTCGTTTACTGTGATGCATCACTTCAAGGTCTCGGAGCGGTGTTAATGCAAAGGGAAAAAGTCATTGCATATGCATCTCGAAAACTCAAGCCTCATGAAGAGAACTATACCACACATGACCTCGAATTAAGAGCAGTAGTGTTCGCTCTTAAAATTTGGAGACACAATCTGTATGGCACAAAGTGTACTGTGTTCACTGATCATAAAAGTCTTCAGCATATCCTTAATCAGAAAGAATTGAACATGAGACAACACCGTTGGTTAGAATTGCTCGCAGATTATGATTGTGAGATTCGCTACTATCTTGGAAAGGCAAATGTTGTAGCAGATGCCTTAAGCTGGAAGGAACGAATCAAACCACTCCGAGTTAGAGCATTAGTCATGACCCTTCACCCAAAATTACCATCACAAATCCTTAAAGCCCAAACTAAGGCGTTTAAAGAAGAGAACATCAAAGCTAAGAACCTACGAGGAATGGACAAAGCATTTGAAGTACGTCCTGATGGAACCTGATGTATCAAGAATCAAAGTTGGTTACTACTCTTTGGTAATTTAAGAGACTTAATCATGCATGAATCCTATAAATCAAAGTATTTCATTCATCCAGGTTCTGACAAGATGTATCAGGATCTAAAGGAACTCTATTGGTGGCCTAACATGAAGGCAATCATCGCTAAATATGTCGACAAGTGTTTGACATGCTCTAGAGTTAAATCAGAATGTCAAAAGCCATCCGGCTTACTGATACAACTAGAGATTCCTACATGGAAATAGGAAAGAATAACGATGGACTTCATTACAAAACTACCCAAAACATCAAGCGAACATGACATAATTTAGGTCATTATAGACCGCCTTACTAAATCCGCACATGTCATCCCCACCAGAGCGACAGTTTGTATAGAAACCCTTACAAGGTTGCATATAAAGGAGATAGTCTCACGGCATAGAGTGCCGATATCTATCATTTCAGATCGTGACAGTCATTTCACATCCAGATTCTGGCATTCAATGCAGAGTGCTTTGGGTACTTAATTAGACATGAGTACTACATATCATCCCAAGACTGATGGACAAAGTGAAAGAACCATTCAAACACTCGAAGACATGCTTCGAGCCTGTGTTATAGATTTTGGAAAAGGATGGGAGAGACTTACCATTGGTAGAATTTTCTTACAATAACAGTTACCAAGCCAGTATTAAGGCAGCATCATTTGAGGCACTTTATGGTCGAATGTGCCAATCACCTGTTTGCTGGGCCAAAGTTGGAGATGTCTAACTCATGAGACCAGAGATAATCCATGAAACCACCAAAAAGATAGTTCAAATTCAACAACGCTTGCAAGCTGCAAGAGATCAGCAAAGGAGTTATGCCAATATAAGGCGAAAGCCTTTGGAATTCCATGTTGGAGATCGTGTTATATTGAAAGTATCACCTCAAAAAGGAGTCATCCAATTTGGAAAATAAGGAAAGCTTAACCCCCGGTACATTGGACCATTTAAGATCCTTGATAGGATTGGTCCAGTGGCATACAAACTTGAGCTTCCCGAAGAACTAAGTAATGTCCACAGTACCTTCCACGTTTCTAATATAAAGAAATACCTATCCGACGAATCCCTTGTCATTCCAATGAAAGAGCTTTGGCTTAATGACAAAATCAACTTTGTGGAAGAACCCAAAGAAATTATAGATCGTGAAGTCAAGCAACTGAAACAAAAGTCGTATCCCTATAGTCAAAGTACGATGGAACTCAAAAAAAGGACCAGAATTTATGTGGGAACGCAAAGATCAAATTCATGCCAAGTATCCACATTTATTTCCAAACATCACTCTAACATCCAACTTAATCTCGGGACGAGATTTCTTGAAGGCTGGGAGACTATAACAACCCACAATTTTCCTCTATGTAATTATCCATCTATTAAATTAGATGCAATTTTCATCAGTGTAGTTTCCATCCATTAAATTAGATGCAACCATTTTCATGGAAAGATTTTCGCTTTATTCCATCCATAATGTAACGTAACTTATATTACAAAACTAAACGAGCTCACGCAACCTACCAATACTAATTTCATCAACGTTTATAGCAAGTAAACGTTATAATATGTCAAGCAATATGTTTTAAACTCTATTTTTACCATACGTTATCTATTTAACGTGCAATTCAAAATGTTTATTATAAAACGGATTTTAAACGTTAACGTTTATAACAAAACCCTAATTATACGTAATGCTTACATATAAAATAAATATACAAGCTTTCAAGGCATGTGTGCAAGGTTACAATGCATAACTTTTGAATAAGTTTTCCCTCCAAAACCCTAATACAACTTCTTTAAGCTCAAAGTATAACCTGATAATGCATAACATTCAAAATATGCATTTTCCCTCCAATTTCTTTATAAATTTTGTACAACATTTTAAACATAACTTACATCACTCCAATGCATCACATTTGAACTAATCTTTCCCTCTAAATCTCAACCCTAGCTCGTCCAAAACCTTAAACCTTAACCCGAAACCCTAATTGAACCCGACAACCCCTAAACTAGCTTAACCTAGTTCTAACCTAGCTAACACCCTTCTCCATGATTCACCACCATGCCTACCACCTTGCTAAGTACCACCATCACCTCCTTGTAACCTACTTATCAACTTGCACCCCAAGAAAACCCTTATCACCTCCTTTGATAACTGAACCCCTTCCCACCATCTTACACCTCTCTATGCTACTTCCTAACTTATGTTAGTCACCCTAGTTATCCCTTGACCACCACTCCTTTCCTACTTGGCCACTACTCCACTTAACTTGGCCTCCACTCCAAGTTTGAACCCTATATAAAGCCAAAACCCTTCGCACCTTCAAAACTCATCACAAAACTAAACTTATACTTGAAAACATGATCTAGCCGAGCCCTATAAGAGAAAGAAAGGAAGTCTAAGCCAAGTAGAAGCCATGTTTAAGAAAGAAAGAAGTTCTTGAATTCATGTCCAAAAGTTTTTGGATCATACTCACCCATTTTGACCCATTCGAGATCTTGTAAGTCCTAGCACTTGTTCCATAAACTCTTGATATGTTTTAATCCTTTATAAGCTTTATTTAAGCCCCTTGTATAAGCCTTTGAACCATAAATACCATTTGTTTGGTTTTCCTAAACCAAACGCGCCTTAAAACCCTAAAAAGCTTTATTCGTAAACCCTATAAGCTAAAAGCTATAAGCTGTTGTAATAAGCTATTTCTATAAGCTCACTTATCACTTTTATAATCATTAAAACTAATCCTAAAATCCCTAACCCATCGAGTTATTGTTTCTAAACCAAACATGCCCATTTTGGATTTTTAAGCTTATAAGCTCTTTTTATAAGCTTCAAGCTCGTAAAACTTACTTATTTTAGCTTATACTAATAAGCTATAAGCTGCAAATTGATTTTTAGATCAAAAATACAAGAATTATGGATTTTGGACTTAAAATGCAAAACGTTTCATGCAAAGGGGTATATATTTTAAAATTCTTAAAACTTATAACTAGAGGGGCTGAAATTGTAATTACTCTAAAGTTAAAACCAAAAGGGTCTATTTTGCCATATTTCAAAGTTAAAGGTTTAAATTGTTTAAATGTTTTAAATATAAATTAAAGGGTTAAATTTGTAAATATATATACCAAGGGTATGTATTGTCATTTTTTAATTCTTGAGGGTATAAAATGTAATATTGTTATATTAATTATAAACATATATATTTAAACATTATAAGACTCAATTTTATTAAAACCCGACACATTTATCGTTTCATTCATTGATCAAAACACTATAAAACAATTATGTTATATATTTAACATAATTTACCATCCACTGGCTTTTGAAGAAACTTAAAAAGATAAAATCTTATCATTTAAACTATAACGTATCACGTTACTAGGGAATTTCATGTGAGGGGCTTTCATTTGGGTAGATGTTTTGACGAGTTGTTAGATTTACGATTTAAAGTGTCCTAGCTCCTCAAACCTTTACTACATGACTTCTGGATTATGATAGACCAAACAGTGATACAATGTTTTCACAAACTAATAAGCCAAAATCATTTACGTTAAACTTTATGAAATAAAGTTTAAATTATAAACAATCAAACTAAGACTTGACATATTACCCCAGGTTGCATGACGAAGCTGTTTACTTCCATTTGATTTACTATTTACATCAATCAACTACCTTATCAAGGTGAGTTCCTAGTCCCACCTTAACATGTTTTCTAAACATCATGGGGAGATACATGCTATAAACTATGAATTCAAATATTTTCTAACTGTATGCTATCCTGATGTATTATTGCTTAAGTACCACTATTTTCCATAAGGCCCCACTATCAAGAACCGTTAATTACTTTGCGAAGTAAGTGCGAATGCCGTGAATAGATCTATTAGGATTGAACTTCCCTGTCCAGGTTCTGGTACATACATGGCCAGCGGATGCATTTCATTTGAGGAACTTCGGGTGTTTGGCAAAGCACCCGCTTAGGGTAACAACTTATGAATAACATTTACTTAAGGCTTCGGTGTCATGAGCTTAGTGCAATAATATAATATTGTTTTCCATGATAATTGTAGTTGTATAATTATTACCACTTATGATGACTTGTATTTAATTATTTCATTACAAACACTGTGAATTTCACTCAACCTTTGTGTTGACCTTTTTAGCATGTTTATCTCAGGTAACTAAGCAGTTTAAGGCACGGAGTGGCATCGGACTTGAGGACGTCCAAACTTGTTATCATTCAACCTTTATGTTTTCAAATGTATTTTGGGACCTCTTTTGTACAACTCTGATATATTATTGAATGATAACTAAATTGTCCAAAACATCTCTTTTGTGTTGTTTTCTATGATTATGACTATTGATTCATGAAGTAATACCCCCAAACTTAGCTTCCGCTGCTATGTCAAATAACAGGGTGTTACATCCTTAATATGCTTAACCTTTTCAGTGGTTTCTTGAACTAACTTAGGTCCTATCAAATGACACTTTCTACCATACAAAGCCTCAAACGGCGTACACCTCACACTAGAATGATAACTATCATTATACGAAAACTCAACCAACTGAAGATTAACATCCTAACTTCCTCCGAAGTCTAGGATACACGCTCTAAGCATGTCTTTCAAGGTCTGAATAGTATGCTCACTCTGACCATCAGTCTGAGGTGGTAAGTCATACTCATGTCCAACTTAGTTCCTAATGCCTCTTGCATCGACTGCCAAAACTTTGATGTGAAACGACTATCACGATCCGATATAATCGATATCAGCACCATGTCTAGCAACTATCTCATTCAAATACAACCTAGCCAACCTATCCATCTTATAATCCTCACGCATAGGTAGAAAATGAGCAGACTTAGTCAACCGGTCCACAATGACCCAGATTGTGTCATGCCCACTACTAGTCCTAGGCAACTTAGTCACAAAATCCATAGCTATTCCTTTCCATTTCCATTTGGGAAACTCAGGTTACTAGAGCAAGCCAGATGGCCTTTGATTCTCAGCCTTTACTTTCAAACAAGTCAAACACTTACTAACATACACAGCAATATCCTTCTTTACTCTAGGCCACCAATACCTATCTCTAAGGTCATAATACATCTTATGAGCACCTAGGTGTACAGAGTACTTCATCCTATGGGCTTCGTCCATTATCAGGGTTCTCACATCACCCTTTAAAGGCACCCATATTCGATCCAGGTAATACAATGCGTCATTATTCCTAAGCTCAGTCATCTCATCTAAACCTTTTTGTAATCCTGTAGACTCATCCACGGCCTCCTTCTGAGCCGTTAGTATCCTATCCTTGATACTCAACTGAAGGATCATGTTCATAGCTCTAACTCTCTTAGGCTTTACTCTTTCCTTTCTACTTAAGGCATCAGCCACCATATTCGCTTTACCAGGATGATAGTGAACCTCACAATCATAATCACTAAACAACTCTATCCAGCAACGCTGTCGCATATTCAACTCTTTCTGACTAAAGATATGCTGAGGACACTTATAGTCTATATAGATGACACTCTTTGTCTTATACAGATAATGTCTCTAGATCTTAAGTGCAAACATAACCGCACCCAATTCCAAATCATGGGTCGTATAATTTTTCTTGTGAGTTTTTAATTGCCTAGATGCATAAGCTATCACTTTGCCTCTTTGCATTAACACATAGCCTAGTCCTATCCCAGATGCATCACAATACACTAAAAAATCCTCTGGTCCATCGGGGAGAGCTAGAACAGGCGCATTACACAACTTATCCTTTAAAGTTTGAAATTCTAAAGCATGTTCCTTACCCTAATCAAATGTCTTACTCTTCTGAGTCAAGATAGTAAGAGACTCAGCTATCTTAGAAAAGTTTTCAATGAATCTACAGTAATATCCAGTCAATCCTAAGAACAAACGTACCTCAGACGGAGTTCTAGGGGCATTCCAATACTTAACAGCTTCAATCTTACTAGGGTCTACATGAATTCCATTACCATTTATCACATGCCTAAGAAACTGTACTTCTATTAGCCAGAATTCACACTTAGAAAACTTAGCATACAATTTCTCCTTCTTGAGTAATTCCAAGACTAACCTTAAGTGTTCTACATGCTCTTCTTGAGTCTTAGAGTAGATTAAGATATCGTCTATAAATACTATCACAAACTTATCATGATAAGGCCTACAAACTCTATTCATCAAATCTATAAATATCGCTGGCATGTTAGTTAGACCAAAGGGCATTACTGTGAACTTAAAATGTCCATAATGAGTTCTAAATGTAGTCTTTGGAATGTCATCCTCATGCATTCTCAGCTGATGGTATCTAGACCTAAGATCAATCTTAAAGAAAAATGCGACCCTTGTAGTTGATCAAACAAATCATCAATCTTAGGAAACGAGTAACGATTCTTAACAGTCAACTTATTTAGTTCTCTATAGTCAATACACAACCTAAAAGATCCATCCTTCTTTTTCACAAACAATACTGGTGCTCCCCAAGTCGATAAGCTTGGTCGAATGAAACCTTTGTCTTGGAGTTCCTTGAGTTGTCTTGACAACTCCTCCAATTCAGAAGGTGCCAAATGATAGGGAGACTTTGCAACCGGCGTTGCTTCAGGGATTAACTCAATCTAAAACTTGATTTCCTGAACAGGTGGCAATCCTAATAAATCATTCGGAAATACCTTAGGAAAATCTCTAACCATTACAATCTCTTTTTGTTCCTTATCTCTAGCCTTAGTACTCATCAAAAGTCTCGCTTTCTCTTCCGGTCTCTCTCTTAATACTTTAAGCACCTTGCAATCAAGTAGGGGTATCCTCACTACTTTCTCATGACAAACTATTTTAGCCTTATGGTTAGACAACCAATCCACACCTATAATCACATCAAAACTCCCATGTCCAAAAGGTATCAATTCGATGTCAAAGACATGACCCTCAATTTTGAGATTACAACCCTTAATGACCTTATCAATCACTACTAACTGCCCACTAACTATCTCAATCTCATATTTAAAACCTAATTCACTGGGTTATATGTCTAACAAGGGTATAAATGTAGTGGAAACAAAACTATAGTCGCCACCAGAGTCAAATAACGTAGTGGCATAATGATCGTTTAAAGTAAACATACCCGTCATAATGTTCGGATCCTAGCGAGCTTCCTCTGCTCCCAACACGAATGCCCTACCCCTAGCCTGATTTCCTTGGTTTCCATGACCCTGACCCTTGTTATTAGCAACAACTAGGTTTGGATGATTTCCTCCCAGTCCTTGAGCCCTATTCCATCTAGGACAAGCTGGCCTGACATAGTTGGTACTACCACACTCATAATATGCCCTAACAGTTAGGTTTCTAGCATTGGCGGGATTCACATTCCTAGGCACACCTCTACAATCCTTTGCCAAATAACCCGGGTGATTATAGTTGAAGCATGTGCGACAAGGCCCGTCGGGTGTATGGTAAGAATTGCTGGTGGTACACTTGGGCCAAGCACCCATATTCTCTCTTCTTACAGGGTTTACGGTGGTAGCAAAAACATTACCAGTCCTAGTTCTTTTATTATCTTCCCTACCAGTCTTATCTTTACTAGGCTCCCCTACATTTCCTCTCTTCTCGACCTTCTTAATTGATCTATTCCTAACAACCTCATCAGTCAGTATACCAGAAATATGCATAGCCTTCTGCATAGTCTATGGCTCTATTGCTGCTACCATCCCACAGATATGTAGAGCAAGGCCATACACATACCTCTTAATCTTTATACTCTCAGGGGTTACTAGGCGAGGGACTAACCTCGCCAACTTACGAAACCTATCAGTATACGCAGCATGGCCAGCCTCGACCATGGTGTGATTCTACAACTCTGATTCCAACTTTTGCATCTTATGACTAGGATAAAACTCTTCTATCATCATATACTTAAAGTCATCCCATGACATTCTAATAGCAACTTTATGGCTTAGCGTGCAGATCTGAGAATTCCACCACGTTAAAGCCTTATGTGAAGTCCCAAAGTCCCTATGGACAGATCTTACTAAGCCTGGTAAAGCTTTAGTTAATCTTGAATAAATCAAGGCTAACTATATAAGAAACAATAATTATGAATACCACAAGTTATGCAGAATTAACTTGTAATATAAAGAAGAATAGAGAATACTAAATACTTGATTATATTGATTACTAAATATTCTGCCTAAGTTACAGAATAGCTAACTATTAATCTCTTAAGAAGTATATTTCTAACTATGCCGTAGGGATCCTTTTATACACCAAGGAAACCCTAATGGGCTTACAAAATGTGTCAAATGATCATACATATCTATTCCTAATATAACTCATGCATATCACTTTAGTAGTACTAACTATGTAATACTAACAACACTAATTATAAACTAACAGTACTAACTATACTGGCAGTACTAACAATGTACTGGCAATACTAACTAAACATAACTAACAGCACTAATGACTTAGTCTGTTTTCTTCAATCATCTCTAGCAGCACCAAGTTGAACTAACAACATTAAGTTGAACTAGCAGTACTAACTTGTAGAAGTCCATAATTCCTAACAATCCTCCTCTAAACTTGATATTCACCTTGTTAATTATCAAGTTTCTTTACTATAAGCTCCATAAACACTAGGAGGATGTATCTAAACACTTCTTCATTCTTCTACTTGTGACTTGGTAAACTTGAGAAGCTCAAGTGCCATTGTACTCTCAGCTTCAGCTTCTAGCTTCTAGTTCAACATCTTTTGCAGCATTTCCTTGATGAGAGGGTACCTTTTCTCCACTAACATGTTGAAACAGGTCAAAGTATGATCTAACAGCAATGAGTAGACTCCATAATTTTCATATAATTTCTAGCTAATCAGAGTTCAATCCTGTTGATTACTCCAAATTTCATCATCTACATTTGGTTTAAATATTACCTTGAGATATCTCAAAAGCAACAAGTTATAACCTTTTGGAGCAATGTCTTTAAATCTTTTCATCACTAATCTATACAAACCCACCACATCTTGTCTATCAAACTTTCTCAGCATACTAGATAATGATTTATGATAACTAGTATTCCCATCTGCTCTGATTATCTTATAAACATGTAAATCTTCCATATTTCCTAAGCTCTAAGATTCCTAATCAATTATAGGATACTTAGCATGCAAGATTTATGGATCTACAGTCTCTTCTTCATCTGGAACTACTATCAACCACATTCTTAACTCTTCTTTTTCTTGTTCATACTCTGCTGCTGCTTTTTTACTCTTTTGTCTTTTAGTGCTTTCTTTACTTTGCTTTTCACCTGCACTTTTCCTTGCAAGCATTTTCTTTCTACTTCCTTCAGCTGGCTTGCACGAGCTATCATCCTTCTTTTCAGTTTCTTTTTCCTTATAATCAGAATCCATATGCTTAAAGTCATCAATCATCTTTTTTTGTCTTTCATACAACCCCTAGATTTCTTTAAAAGTATTTCCTTTCAGCTGATAGTGTTTGTAACCACCCATATTCTTCAAATAAGTCATCATCAGATTCCTTAATTATGTTCTAGTAGGTGGTCTACTTTGGATTTCTGCAACCCTTTGAGCAACTCTAAATTTCCTTTGTGCTGCTATTGTTTCTGCTAAAAACTTTGTCCTTTCTTTAATAGTGTACTCCTCTCTCTCTTCCTGTTAGAGCTTGGCAGCAAACAAAGCATCACCATCAATGCCTGCCGGTACTTCATCAAACATTTAAGCTATAGCAGCCTTAGAAGCTTCTTTTTGTGCTTCTTTTTCTTCTTGTATCCTTGCAATCTCAGCCAATTCTTCCTCATGTAATCTGTGAGCCAATTCTGCATCACTCTCCATTTGAGCTAACCTTTGATCCTTTCTCTTTACTTTAAGAGGTTCTTCTTCAACTAATACACCCTTTCCTTTGTCTTTTGGATCAATGGTTGGAAGAGGTTAAAGTGTTGTTATTTATCAGACAGGTCTTGAAGAATCTTCTACTTCTTTAAAGGCAACACCTTTTTCTTTTGCTTTCTCTTCCTTCATCTTTATCAAAGTCTGAGCAATGGTAAGATCTTCATCACCAAATATATTTGTTGTTGTAGGAGGAGTAGGTGGAGTAGTAGTACTAACATGAACATCAGTAGCACTAACATCTGGCCTAGCAGTATTATCTTTTGGCCTAACAATACCAACTTGTTCTTCAGTAGTGTTAACTTCTTTTATGTCACCACTTACTTTCACTACTTCTGTATCATCAGAACCAATCTTTCCTTGAGTCTCTTCGTCTTTCTCAAAATCCATTCCTTCATTCACCAAGTCATCAATATCATCAAAGTCTTTATCTTGAAACATTGGATTTATCTTGTCACTTTTCCTCCCCTGTTTGGATGCATCCTCCTCATCTAAACTATCATTAAAAGACTCAATTTGCTTATATATCCTCCTCCTTGAGTGTGAGATGCTTGACTTTCTCTGTCTTTCTAACTTCTTTACTATTTTCTTGAGTTTGAGGATCTCCACAGCTTGAGCATCCTTTTCT
Organism: Tanacetum coccineum; assembly: GCA_026074375.1. Lineage (NCBI taxonomy): Eukaryota > Viridiplantae > Streptophyta > Magnoliopsida > Asterales > Asteraceae > Tanacetum > Tanacetum coccineum. Next base: position 61,357 of record BQNB010005961.1, read on the forward strand.
TTCTCCAAGTCAAGCACCTGTTTTGACAATTTTATAAAAAAGCCATCAATTCTTCTAGTTTCATTCTACCCTCATCACTTCCAGGTGTGTAACCTCCTAGGAGAGGTGAATCATGGGGTGTAGGTGGTACATTAACTGTTAATTCAATATTTTGTTACATACTGGCCTCCCTACTTCTAACTGTGTTAACTGTTGAAAGAGGTGGTTCTTAGACCTGAATAGGTACCCCCTCAGACCTAGTCTGAGCTTGAGCACCCCCATGGTATCTTGGCGCCTGGGAATGCCACCTATATCCATTCCTTAAGGAATTTCAACATTAGGCATTATCGTGGTCTGGGTCCTAATGATGTTATCACTGTCCGGAGCTGCATCTAAGCTAGCATTAGTAGTGATAGCCCTTTCCACACTGTCACCCCCTCCTTATGGACAACCTTATCTGCTCTATGGTCTAGAGGCCCACTAGTCTGAGATAACTCAGTGACCTGTTTGGTTCTCCTATGTTTTTGAGTCTTTCTTTTTCTTTGATATGTAGTAGGAGATGGGAGTATTTGCTAAATGTCTGCTTCAACTTGTGGTTCATGAGAAACCATTGGACGTGTTTCACTTAGAAGTGATTCATTTTGAGTTTCTGAAACATTTGGTTATGAGGTAGAGGGTGTTAGTTGGGATTCAGGGGGTGGTACTAAACCTTCACCCTTAGGTGCTTGGTTTTGCACCAACATACTAGGAAACAATGGTGTTACTCTTCCTGAAAATTTTAGTCCTTTTCTGGACATGTTTGAGAAAACCTTTAGAGTATGAGCTGGTGTAATATAAACAGCATTAAAAGGTTCACCAGGCTTAATTTGATTATTTAAAAACATCATTAAAAATCTTGGATACATAAGAAATTTCTTTTTAGGATTATCCAAGTTCCTCAACATACCATCAAAAATAAGTTTAGAAAAGTTAAACTTTTGATTTGTTGCTAAACATATAACAGCTAAAGCAATATTTGTTGAAAGCTCATTCCAGCTTGTAGATTTTGAACTTAAGCAATGAAGGATGGTATGTATGAGATACTTCCATTGAGGAGAGAAGAGGGCTTTTTGAAAAGTAAGTTTATTAAGTTCACCCTCATACCCCATCAATGCAAGGTTTTGAAAAATAGCTTCATTTGTTAGGCAAGCAGTGCCATCAACATCATTAAAAAGAAGAGAGCTTTTTATTGATGCTTCTGTTACAACCACAGCCTTGCTATCAACAATAGCATGAATTTTCTTCTCATCATTGACTATTAGGGAAGTGGCAGTGTTCCAAAACTGTTCAATGTAAGAAATATAGATAGTAAGACTTACAGTGAGTACAAAGTGAATCAAACTATATGTAAGGAAGTCCACTATCTCATGAAATTCAGTATTCCCTTCTATTTTCTCTAAAAACGTGACCATGTTGTGTTGATCGACAAATTCCAAATCAGCCATAGATGCGTTGAAAAGTTTGAGTAGGGTGTGGGATATTTTTGATTGTGAGAATATAAGAGTTTGGTAAAGTTAATTGAGATTTAATAGATATCACTTAAGGGTTTGAGTTGACGGACTGAATAAACTTGATCCTTTATGTTAAAGAAAGAGTATTAGTAAAGGAAAGATCAAGAATTATCCAATTCATAGACCCTTATAAGTGAAGTTGTTGGCGAAAATATCTCAACGGCTATGATTAATTAATGAAAATCTGTTATGCTCCAAACAGTAGTAACGGTAACATAGCAGCACTAATATTAGCCTGGCAGCATTAACTTTTGCCTAGTAGTACTAATATTAGTCTAACAGTATTAACTTGTTCTCCAATAACTATGCAATAACATGCCTCTATTCATCACAAGCACACTAGAAATAACTAGATAGACATGTAAGAATTCATAAGGATCCATATCTATGCATAACCCATGAATAAAAGTTAAGAACTGTTAACCAAACCAAAACACTAGTAGTTTATGATCTCACCAAATCCTTGAGATACCAGATTAATCTTCAAAGTCATCCAAACAGCATCTCTAATCCATGTCAAGCATCAATTAATCAAAACTAGCTTGAAACACTTGCCAGCAGCACTTACTAGACCTAGCAGTAGAAATTTTTTATACCAGCAGTACTAAGTGTCTTTAAGTTGTAAAAGCCAAGCTCAACAGTACTAAGTAACTGATCATCATTTTAACCTTCTAACTTTAATCCAAATAGCACTTGTGTATAAACCAATGCACTTATACACCATTATCCTCCCCTGAAGCCAAGCAGCTACAAATTAAGGAGTCCAATGCTAGCAATTAAATAATTGAATTTACTAACATCAAATGCCTTTGTTAATAAATCAACTACATTTTTATCGGTATGAATCTTGACCATCTCTATCAGTCTCTTCTCATAAGAGTCTCTAATGAAATGGTGCCTAATCTATATGTGCTTTGTTTTGGAGTAGAAGACACGATTCTTAACAACACAAATAGCACTTTCATTGTCAACATGAATCTTTGTCTTCATAAAATTGTATCCATAATCTAACAGTTGATTTTAGATCCAAAGTACTTGACTACAACAATGAGAAGCAGCAATATACTCAGCTTCAGTAGTTGAGTTTGATAGGTCACATGAATCTTAAATCAATCATATCAACATGCAAGATTAGAGAGAAGAGGGCAAGTAAAGGGAAAATTCAAATCTTATTAAGGAGGGAAAAATGAGAGTTGGTTACAAGAGCATCACCCTCTAACGAAGATTAGAGGGCTATTTATAGTCAATGGGAGGGAGGCTTCCCTTCCTTATTTTCCTAACTCGTCAATACTAGTCCCTAGACTTTAGTTTTATGCTATTTCTTACTTAAAGCATAATAAACCTTATTACAAGCTATATTAAGCTAAACAAAATAAAGTCTAATAACAAAATATAATAAAACCTCATAAGCGACACTTTTCTATAAACCTAACAATCTCCCTCTAAGGGTCGATTATTATGGGCGTTCCCTCCTTGGTCCAAGTGGTCTTCCATTCACGTACATCTCCTATCTTCTCATTTGATCTCAATAATTCAATCGAACTTCAATCTCTTCTTTAAACAACTTAAGAAACTCAACTTCATCATTTGTGAGTTCTTTTTGCACATAGCCATACTTAACATCATTATTATAACTCTTTAGTCCTTTAAGCGTTCTTCTCAGTGTTGCATCACAAAACTTATGTATCTCTAAATGCCTCATCACCCTTTTCTCTTTCTTGCTATTAGTGTAAATGATTCCATGTATGGGCTCATAGATAATAGAAAACACATCATATTCTTCAAATCATGGGAATGTAATTGTTGGTGCAGTGAGATTGATCTTTTGTTGATAGCTTTCGATTCCAAGTTGAAAATCATGCACTCTTTCCCATATCACTAAACTCCTGATGAACACTGATAAAGACCATAGCAATCCTGTATTAGCATAATCAGGTACCTTGTTATATATGATCAGCAGATACATGTCTTCAATGTCATTCTTATTGAGGTTCTTGTAATCTGGCTTGGTTATTAACACTATGCAATCATTAGCTCTTCTTGCCAGAATATCTGTGATAAACTTATGTTCATGACCTAATTCCTAGTATGTCTTGATGACTTGAACGATCTTAGAGTTTGAATAGATCTCTTCCTTCGGTCTTCCAGGTTCTTTCTGTCTCCTTATGTAGAAGATCTTCGCATGAGGATTCTTCCAGTTTTCAACACCATATCTTGCATAAGGATTAAACTTCTTTATACACTTATTAACCCATCTGGAAGTCCGTTCTTCAATATCATCATCATTGAAGATAATTGCTGGAAATTTATGAAGTGACAAAATGATCTTCTCAGGACCTGAATTTCCTTTCTTCAAGTACAAAAGGTCTTGATTGATTAGAGATAGTGCTGGAGCTTCAGGATCTCTTTGACAGCTTTGAACTAATGGTGTGATCTTTCGTGGATGCGGAGAGACAAGAATTTCCTTTCTGCTTTCCCAAACAATGTCACTTTGCAAGAAATTCTTCATCTGATCAATGTGATACTGATGTTCATCTCCTGAAGTACATCTTTGTCTTAGCATCTCATCCGCCATCTTCTTCAACTTAGCTTCATCAATTGTCAAAGATATCTCTTCCATGATGTCTTGTGTTACTTGCTTAGTTGGAATCTCATCATCATCAGAAGCATAAGAATCAGTCCAGAAATCAAATTCATCATCTTGTTCTTGATTACCTGAAGTAGAAGGACCTGGTTCCTCTACATTAACTTGTCCAGACGATGACTCTCCAGATACATATGCTTCATACTCCGATGTCTTCTGCCTTTTTGCACTATTCTCCCCCTCAGGATGAGCATCATCATGAGGATCGTCCTGATCTCTTGTGCGAACGGCAGAAGATCTACAAGCAGTTTGTGGTACCTGAGTCTTCTCAAACTTCATCTGGAGAGCCAACCAGATTGCTATGTCTTGTTGTTGTAACAGAGGATCAGCCTTCATAGCAAGGTATAACCTCAGCTGCCAAGTGTTCGTATACAAGTCCACATTTTCTATTGCTTCTTGTTTCTCATAGACTCTTGTGCTCAGCTCTAAGACTTACTAGTATCATGTTCTTTGTAAAATCATCTCATAATCTTTTTTTGTTGATGGCACTGGAACATGGTGGTGTTTACGTTGTGCAGATTGCCTTGACGGTAATCGAAAACGGATCACAGTTGATCATTTTGGAACACTTGACTCAGCTGTCTCCGTAGCAGGGTTAGGTGACCTAGGGGCGCTAGGTGTCCTATACGTTCCCTGGGTAGACTCAGTCGGCTGTGACTGAGTCAGGCGGTGTTTGTTTTTCATAAAAAGCCTCTTAATAGCCTCTTAATCTGACTCATTCAGACGCACTCAGACATTTGAATCATTAAGAGCGTTTGTTTTTTTTCTTTCATTCAGACGCGGTCAGAGGCTGAAACATCTTAACCAACTAGATACGGATGGGTCTTGATGCCTCTTAATGCCTCTTCACTCTTTACTCTCTTTTTTTTTAGTTTTTTTTCTTTGTTTTTTCACTCTTTGTTTTGTGAGATATTTTTTTACTCTTCTTTTAATATTGATATTACGTTAAAGAAATTAATTGTTTTCTTTGTTAGATAAATATTGTTCAAAATACTAATGATGATGATGCTTAAACATTTAAAAGTTTTTTCAAACAATAGTAATATATAATTAGTTTGTGAAATTAAATTGTGGCTCGTGTAATTTTCACGTGAGCTTAAATTTTTCACTAAAAAGTATTTTAATTGCCGTTCAAAAAAAGTATTTTTAATTGTTAATTGACAATGTTAAGCATACTATGAAATTTTATTTTTCGCAATCTTATGATTGTAAAGTTAATGATAGTAACAATTTGTAAAATGATGAAGATGTTTAACCACATGAGAGTACAATAGATGACTACTTTATGAGAATAAATTGCGACACAAAATTTTGAATGTTTTCTAAGACATTTTATTCTCACGTTGCACAACTATGTTAATTTTATGACTAAAATGCTCTATATAATTTTTAAACATGTTTATGTTTCGTAAGAATAAACTGATTTGTGCTTTTATCGTTCAGACATTTAAAAAGTAAAAAACAAACAATATCATTTAATTCAGATTCAGACATTTACGCATTAGATTCAGATTCAGATGTGCCGAATAGTGATTCAGATTCTTAGCTCTAATAAACAAAACAGCACCTCAGTGGAACATCTAGCCCAAAACCTTTGCATACATCCTTATAATGCTCCGTAAGCTTCATCTCATCTGTTGATCATCCATGTTGGTTTTCGCATCCCAACATTGTTCTTGTTCTTCTTCTGAATTGAAGATATTACTTCGTAATATCATCATCTTGAAGTTTGTGATTAGCATCTCGATCACGTCTTGAATATGTCATATAGCTTGTTTGTGGACAACATTCATCTGGATGAAACATCAGCTGATGTTGTTGTTGTGCCATTGATGATAACTGAATGAATTCAATTGAGGTGTTAGGAAAACAAATATTCTTTTAACATTTTTTTTCCTCTCTGTCTGTTTTTATATGTTCTGGCAATTCTTTTTGAACATATTTTTGATCAGTTTTTTCCTCATGTGCTCGTTCTTTCTTTTTCTAGCACATGCCATACACTTTATTCAAATTATTCTTTTTATTTACCATTTTTGTGTCGTTATTTGGCATCTCTTTTCGAACACACTTTTGATTTGCTTTTGCGCGTATGGATTTAGCTCTCTCTTTTTGTTTTTCTTAGAATATCCTACCAGAAATTTCTTGGGGACATGATTCTCTCTAGAAGGATGATCTGAAGATTTCTCTTTTGATTTGAATCAAGACTACAGGTTATGAAAATTTAAAGAGAAAATCCTTCTTTTCTTAAAATTGTTTTAAGAAAGAGGGTTTTTTTTTTTATCATTTGTCACAATAACAAGTTTTTGAGAAAACTTTTTCAAAAACATGTGACAAAACTTTTCATGTTGTTGATATATATTGAAAATTGTAATCACTACATACCCACAACTGAAATGCGACACTAAAGTCACTCACTCTTATTCCGTTCCTTTTGCAGGTAATGGGCCATAGCATGACATGACTTTAGTCCACTTGTAACAAATTGAGATTTGAAATTAACATTTCAGAGTTATTAAAAACTTTGATTCTTTTCGTATTTGTTTATGAAGCCTAAACATGAATAAAAACATTCTATTCAATATATGGAGATGGACACTAAGCCACTCATTCCTCAATTTGTTCAATGCAAGAGGAAATGGTCGTAAACCGGACATGACTTAGGTCACTTTAAACAATTACGAATAGACTATATGATCATAGCCATTGAATTCATGAAAACTTGTTCTTGCCAAAATTATTTGTCAAAATTTTCTGCACACTAGAAAACTGATCGTTTTGTTGTTACACAGGACATTCACACCAATATGGCATTAATCATAAAGCAACAACATTATTACATATATAAAAACACTTTCACAAAACCACAAACAATTAAACTGATTTTCACCATTAACCTTTATATAAAACCGAAAATAGTTTGGAAAATTGACATTTTCAGTCCCTGTACTTAACTTTTACTGAAAAGTGTTGAAAAATTATCACATTCAGTCCCTGTACTTTAGCATTTCCAATTTTTTGTTTGTGAATTTACACAAACTCCCCCTTAAACAATGAATCTTTTCAAACACTCCTCTTGAAATTACATTTTTATAAAATTCATAGTGCGAAAATTGAAATAAATTGTTACTTTTTCAACCTATACTACCCCTAGAAAATTATAAACATTCAAATTTAGTTTCCATCATTGAGAGTTTATTATAAAACAGATGTTTGTTGAATGTAACTTGTAAGAACTCCCCTTGGATCATGATTCGTATTTTGCAATGTTTAAAGGTTTTCTAATATGAAGAACTTGGAATGATGAAAACAAAAGTTTGTAAATTCTTTTAAATTTTTATTTTTTGTTTTTAAAATTTTCAATTTTTCTTTTGTTTTGAAATATTTATGTACATGATTGTGATGTTATGATCCTTTTAACGAAGATCCTTTGTTCAAACTTTCCATGTGTTGGATGGAGTCTATACATCTCATACCATGCGATGAAACTAGATACTCAAAGGTTCTTTGAAGCGCCTTAGTAAATTAGATCCGTTGATGGTATTCGTTAGACAAAAGTATATATTTACCAACAAGTACCCCTCTCAACGTGTTCTTTAATAAAATGATACCGGATGTCAATGTGCTTTGTCTTAGAATGTTGGATTGGATTGCATAAAATAGCAATGGCACTCTTGGAATCATAATACATCGGAATCCGATTGTATTTAAATCCATAGTTCAAGACAATTGTGTTTCGCATCCATATCACTAGAGCACAACATGCAGGCATATGAAAACATATTCAGCTTCTGCAGGTAGACATCGCAGTACAAGCTTGTTTCATTGAACTCTTCTCCGAGCTTTTCCACCTTAAAATTACAATAATTTTTTTTTTTTTTTTTTTCCTCCTGATGTGCTTTTTTACAATAATTTTACATCCTGCAATGAGTCCGCATATGTTTAGCAATTTGTTCAAAAACCAGAATCCTTTTGGATACATTGACCACCAGGGTTATAGCGACTGGCTTTAGTTACCGGAAGATCCATTTGACCTCGTTGAGGTGTTTGACGTAGGTCATGCTTGATAACGTTGACATACAATAAGAGCAAAGGTCTATGTCTGTCTGACTGGCTGTTAGTTATTAGCCTCCTATCATACGACGATAAGTCATTTGATTAGTAGGACAGTGCTCCTTGTAATCAAGCATCCTTCTCTCTGGTTGCCCATTGGTGTGTCATGGAGAAACATTCATCTAGACCATGTTTCTTTAAAAATCTATTGCATATTGTGAACTGACTTATGAATATGCCTCGGGGAGATTGATGAACTTGAATATAAGTCAAGAATGAACTTTATTTCACCCATCTATCGGACATTTCAAAATGTTTTTCATTAAGTTTGCAAATCTTTTTGATAAATCTACGATTTGTTGATCCAAAAAATAATTATCAACATATACTTGAACACAAAGTAATATGTCTACCACCCGTGTAGTCTAGTAAACAAAGTTGGAAATCTTTTTTCTTTTTTTTTCCTTTTTTTTTTTCGGTCTATTATACCTTTATTTGAACCCGTGTTCAATTAGAAAAAGAAGACAGTTTATCATACCTTTAGACGAGGTGCTTGCTTAAGACCGTTATAGAGCTGTTTTCAACCTGTAGACGTGATTTGGAAAATTCAGAAATCAATACTAAACCATTCTAGGTTGGCTGACATAAACTTTTTCTTTCAAAGGGACCTCATTAAGAAAAGACGTTTTTTTTTGACTCCATTTAAAAGATAGTGATATTAATATGAGCAACAAAATGCAATGAACATCCGACCAGCTCAAAGCGAGCAACAGGAGCAATTGCTCTCAAATCAATGCTTCTTCTTGCTTATAATCCTTTTGACTACAAGATGGTTTTGTTCCAAACCACAATATATCTGCTTCATACTTATTTCTATCGCCAAAGCATTTGTGAGCAATAAACAATCTTTCTTCGGTCGTGGACACCAATTCCCAACATGAAGTCTTTCAAATTGATTTAACTAATCTTGCATGGAATCAATCGCAACTATGATCGGGCAATAGCTTCTTGATGTTCTTGGTAATAGTGCTATCGGTTAAGTAATGCATACATGCGAACCTCGTTATCAGTTTGTAGCCGTTGACGAGTCATACAGGTTTGGATGGTGTCACCAATAACTTGGTCTAGAGGCATGATATTTTATCCAAATGTGAGTCGAGGGTTGTAACTTGATGGAAATTTGCCACATTTGATGGTTCCACCAGATTTCATGTAGATTGACCATTTTCCTCTGATTAAGAGAATTCATATCGGAACAAAATGTGTAAATTACCATCAAAAATTAGCAGTAATCTTCTTGTTTGAATTCATCAGACTCTTGTAAGAGTATTGGAGAAGTTTGTTCGTCAGATGTTTTGACAATACATCGAGGAGCCTAGTGTGTGACACAATGATTGACGGATGTTGAGGTGAGTCTTCTTGATCATGAGTCGGTTGTGCAGCAGGAATGATGGGTGTATCAGAAGATTTCTACTCAAAACATATAATCTTACAAACATTGGACGAAAAATTTCCAAAAGCCTCGTTGTGAAGGAGTATTCATTAAGTCATATGATGTATTTTGATTATTAAATCGTTTTGAAGTTAAGGTTCTAAACAATCTTGTTTCAGTACGCTATTGCTGTTAAGCCAATCAAAAACTTGACATGATTAGTCTCCATAATACCTTTTGGACGTGCGACAGTTTTATTATAGATTCGGGAAAACCTCTTGATGTTTCTGAATAACCAATAAAAAACCCCAATGTCTGATTTTAGGTTTCATTTTTCTAAAGATCATCACGATCATTTGTCGGATTACACAATGAGCAAAACATATGAAAAATATCTCAACATTTGGCTTTCGTCAGTAACAGCTCATGAGGTGTTTTATTGTGTCGTGTTGTGGATGATTGACGGTTTTTGAGTAAAACATGCTTGTAGCAAAGGCTTCAGCCAAAGAAATTCAGGTACCTCGAATAAAGAAGCAATGTTTTGCGTGTAGCCTAACCAGGTGTACGATTACGTAGTTCATACTACCTCATTTTGCTGAGGTGTGTGAGCATTGAAAATTGTTGCCTAATACCTTGCTTTTCAGAATTAAGCTTTGAGAGTTGCATTCTTGAATTCAGTGCCATTATCAGTCCGAATCTTGCAAACTTTGGCTTTGTAATCCAATTGAGATTGAGCAATGAATTTCTTGATGATCTCTGGAGTTTCGTCTTTCGAACGAAGAAAATAAACCCTCATGAATTAGAGAAATCATTCATATCAACAAGAATATACTTCTTTCCAATTGTCCGTAAGCTCGACTCTTATTGGACCCGCTCACAAAATCCATATGAAGTAATTTCAATTTGGGAGTAATCACTTGGAATTAATTTTGGTGGATGAGAAGCTTTCTTGCTTTTTCCTCTTTCACAAGCAGAACAAAGATGATCTTTTTCATATTTGAACTTTGGTAAACCGTCAACCAAGTCAAGTTTGGTAAGATCCGCTTTTGGTGCCAAAATTAAGATGTGACAGTCGTCGATGCCATATACTATGACTTTGTTGATGAAGTTGCTTAGACATTAGAACAAATGGGTGAAGAAGCACCATGTTTGAAATGGAAGATTGTAAATATATTTAAATAGCGTCCCCCTTGTGAGCAAATGAATCTCCTTCCAGATTTCGAACATAACATGTATTAGAACGAAAAAGCCACTTCCAAATTCTCCATCACAAAATGTCCAAACACTAAAGAGTTTGTGTCCAAGCCTTCAACATAATATATATGGACAAATTAGTGAGTTTGCCATGTATTAATCTCCAGGAGCTTGTTAATAGCTGCAAAAGTTGTCATTTTCAATAGTGATCTGTTCCCATGAACTTTTCAAAGATGTTTATTCATAGTGACCGTTCATCGTCCATATATGCTCTTGAAAACCACTGGGTAAATCAACCCAATTAGAACGACCTGGACTACCTACCAACTCAAGAAGAACAACACATGGACACTGGGCATATTTGATTATCCATCTCTTACTGAAACCAGTGGTTTTTGTATTCGAAGGATTTGTTCATGAGCATGCTGTGCTTTGTGTTAAAAGGTGTCCACATTAACATTTGTTTGTGATTTCAATACCATTTTGCCTTAATCTAATTGTTCCTAATCTTGTTTTAGCATGAATGGGCTTAATGGTTTATCACGCATGTTACTTTTCTTTTTCTTAAACGCACTAGAAACCTATCTCTAGCTTTTGATTGCACTTGGCTTCATCAAATCTTAGATTTGAAGCTACAGTTAGATAGTAGTTATCTAAAGTCTTAGATTGTGTCAGCTTTCTCAGAAAAACACTATAGTCTTAGGGAGCTTCAAAAGTAGTTTCAGAAGATTTTGGTATCCTAGAATTAACAGAGAAGGTTATCGTGCATTCGAACGCACTTCAATTTATGACTTAGCGGGGAACAATTTTTCCATGACAAGGAATAAGCCCACATTTTGCATTACAAGGAAACAAATAAAACAAAGTTTTAAGTTTTTGCTTTTGAAGCGTTTGCTAACAGCAACATCAATTTCATTATCCTTGTTTGGACACAACTTTAGCAAAATGTTTTATCTGTTTGCTGATTTTTCACTAACATAAACTGCTTCTTTATTTTTGCTTCATCTTTGAGACATCTAAGACTCTGGACACTTCTTCTTGCTGTTCCTTCTTACGTCTCTTGACATGTGGAATCTCTACTCTTTGTACTTTTAACACTATGATTGTAGCATTCATTCTTGTAGAAGATAACACATTCTTAGCCTTGTTTGTTTGTGATTCTTGTTGTGTGACAACTCTGTACATTCCAGGGCTAATGACATTTGTGTTTTGATGTGTCCCTGTTTGTTTGTTATGTGAAGTCTGTAAAGTGACTGGTTTTGACTCAACATGGTTTTCTTTTGTTTTTAAAACAATCCGTTCTCTGCTTTTTGGAAGAATTTTTATTTATGGGTATGACACAAAGAAAGATTAAGAACCAATGTGTCTTTGTCAAAACTTAGTATCACAGGACTTACATTTTCACATTTTTCATCTAGCTTTCACTCAGATATAGGTATCTAAAAGATTCTGATTCTCAGCAGAATAGCACCATATGCATTAATGTTTTCTTAGGAGACAGGAGCAATTAACTCATACTTTCCTATTGAGTTTGAGAACGTATCTTTTTGATTTGAATCGAAAAGCTTTTATATTCCTTTTTGGGCAATTATCTCGTTCTTTTATCAAAGTTGTACTTTAAAATCAAAAGACGCTATTCTCATCCTCAAGTTCTGTATTTAGAAATCCAAGAGATATCAAGAGGTTTTGAATGTTTTTATTCTTTGAAGAATCCCATTTATGTTTTTTTTTTCTTGTTGCCTATTTTAACTCAAAATCTTCACTTTGGGTTTTTTTACATTCTTGAACATATATTTCTTCAAGAATTTTTATTCTTGTTTGCAAACCCTCGTGTATCTCTAAAGTTTCTTTTTTGACTGTTCAAATTCATATGTATAGGACTTATCAAAACATTCATGGTTTAAACAACACACATAGCTCTAATATCATGTCTTGAGTGATGCTTCCAAAAGTTGATCTTTCAACAAATCATTTTGCCTGTTAATTCATCAAGGATAAACATCATTTTGCATCAATCAGATCTTTCATTTCTTTTATATCCCTTTGAAATAGATTCTGAAAGCCATCAAAGTAATCCAGTAATTCATTAAGAAGTGGTTTAACTTGATCTCGACAAAAATCATTAAGAGTTATCTCTTCCTTTGATGTATAAAACATGCTTGCCCTTTTACTGTTCTGTTTTATCAACAGAAACAATTTTTCAAATTCCAACTTCTTATATTGATATAATTCATTGATCAAAAGGCTAACACCTCACTTGGAATTGTTCTTTTTGTTTTCCAGAATCTTAATAAATGGAATATAAGAAGATGAAAGACATGTTTGTTCAACGAATTGATTCTTTTTGAAAAACAAATTTATTTAAAGCGCATTTGTATTGTGTTTGTAATCAATTGTCCAACAATTTTGTTTGTTCGCAACAGCAATTGGATCATTCATTTTTTCATTCATTTTCTGTTGACTTTTGAAAGCATCCTCTAGAGTTTCCTCAGAATCTCTAACATTCAAAGGAATTTCTATATTACCCGTCCTAGATGCAACATATAACTTTGGACATTCTGAAATTGCTTGTCTGAGTGTATAAAGGTTCGGAATACCCCTAAAACACCATGATGTTTTAATTGTTGATCATAAACAGACAATGGTTTTGGACCGAGCATAAACATTGCTTGTAAAGAATTACCAATTTTCAAAAACAAATCAACATTCTTTTTTAGTTTTTCCTCAAGATCAAGAATAGTATCATGATACTTATCCTCGTTTTCACTCATTTTTCTTTTTAAAATTAAATATGATTGTTGTAATTCCTCATTTTTCTGTTTGAAATGTTTGACCTCTTGACTCAACTTATCTCGTTGTTTTTCGAGATCTCGAATAATATCTCGATCACGATACAATTGAGACTCAGCTTGTTTTTGAACACGTTTTGCCCTTTCATCAGCTTCAAGAAATTCTTTTAGATAATTGTTATCCTTGGTTATGTTTCGATGTTATCTTCAGACGCAACCTTTTCGGTGGAGATGTTTCCTTTTGGACATTGTCCCAGAGAAAATGGTGACGAATCTCGATGTGTTTCATCCACGAGTGTGAAATAATAAAAATAAATAAAGAAGAAAACAAACGAAGACAAAAGCGACGAGCTTGACGATGTCAAGACGAATGGTGGTAAGCGTACGATGAACTACATCCACGAAGTTATGTAGCTCTCTCGAGCATTGCGAATGTTCATAGAACAATCACACGACGAGGTATGAGGTTGTCTTAAAGGTGGTAGTGGAAAACATGGATGAAAGGAATTAGCCATCTATATGGTTGTAGAGGCGTGATTGAGTGAGAAGAAAGAGGTATGATCGTAATTTCCAGAAAGATAAAGAATGTTTTCGTTGAAGAGAAAGAATGTTTTCGTTGAAGAGAAATAATGTTTCGTCGAAGATTGTTAGGTTTATGGAAAAGTGTCGATTATGTGTTTTTATTATATTTTGATATTAGACTTTATTTTGTTTAGTTTAATATAGCTTGTAATAAGGTTTATTATGCTTTAAGAAAGAAATAGCATAATATCCAAAGTCTAGGGAATAGTATTGTCAAGTTAGAAAATAAGGAAGGGAAGCCTCCCTCCCTTTGCCTATAAATAGTCCTCTAATCTTCGTTAGAGGGTGATGCTCTTGTAACCAACTCTCATTTTCCCTCCATAATAATATTTGAATTTTTCCCTTCACTTGCTCTCATTCTCTCAATCTTACATGTTGATATGATTGATTCAAGATTCATGTGACCTATCAAGTGGTATCAATCGCCAATAGAGAAGAAGAGTGCTTGATTTGTGCGTGTTTTTGTTTGACCGAGAATCAAGATGTGATGATTTCCGAATTCGGTGAGTACTATTGAGGTTTCGAGATTGATTTTGGCTGTGATTTTGAGTTTTTGGACGTTATTGTGTTCTCGGAAGTGTTCATTTCATTCTCGGAAGTGTGGTTTTGATTTTCGGTAGAAGCTTTGCATTCTCGGTAGAGTGATTTTGAGTTTCGGAACATTTTTTCTTGTAAATTTAGCAATTTCAGTAAGAAACATCAGTGTAATAGATATATTCGATCTTTTGGTTCTATCAAAAGTCGTTTATTAGGAATTCGGTATTAAACTCGGTTTTATCGAGTTTGTTAAGTTCACAAATTCGGTTCCATCGAATTTGTGATATAGGGAATTTTACTAAGTATAAACTCGGTAATAATCTTTACAAGTCATTTTACACTTTCATTTCACGGTTTTATCGTGTTTTGAAGTGTTAAATATCGGTTTTTCAAGATTTACTAAACTCGGCAATCAAATTCGGTTTCATCGAATTTGAGTTTTTAGAACACTTGGATTATCTAGTCATCATAAAATTCGGTTTCATCGAATTTGTGGTTATTAGTAATTCATAACTGTTGGAATTTAACAATTTAGGTTTACCGAGTTTATAGTGAATAGTGTTACCGAATTTGAGTAGTTTGCAGTTTACCGAGTTTATTATTTAAAGATTTCCGAGTTTGATAGTGTACTGTTCGAGAAGGGTATTCGTTTTCAGATTACTTGTTGTCCGTGAACAGTGTTACCGAATTTGACTACTGTTACCGAGTTTGGATATTTTCTCACAAATCTCACTCATATTCGTCTAAAAAGATCCAATCTTTGAATCTTAAGACATGTCGACATCCAAAACATACCAACAATCCCTTGCTGATGCCGGTTCTGAGACTAGGCCACCCATGCTTGAAAGGGGTAGTTACATACCTTGGGCGAGTAGATTCAAACGATTTCTTAATCGCAAGAGGGAAAACCGGAAGTGGCTTCTCAAAGCACTAGAAGATGGCCCTTATGTGTTTAGGAACATCACACCTACAGGTTCAACAATACCAAGGTTGCAAGAAGTAGAGGATCTTCAAGGAGATGACTTATTGTACTATGATGCGGAAATGGAACTCATGAATATGATTCTTCTTTCTATTCCTAATGAGATTTACAATTCTGTGGATTCTTGTAAGACGGCCAAGGAAATGTGGGCTCGTGTTGAACGTTTGATGAGGGGAACTATACAAAACCAAGTTGACAGAGAAACGCGGTTTACAAATGAATTTGATCAATTTGTTGCTGAACCAGGAGAGTCACTAGTTTCAGTCTACAATCGTTTTGCTCAGTTAATGAATGATTTGGAACGAAACAACATGAAGTTTCCAACTGTTTCAGTTAACACAAAGTTTCTGAATAGTTTGCAACCGGAATGGTTGAAATATGTGACTCAAGTTCGTTTGGCTAAGCAATTGACAGTTGATTCGTTCGATGATCTTTTTGATTATCTTTCGCAATTTGAGAAATTGGTTAATGCTTCAAGGGCAAAGAAGTTAGAAAAGTCTCATGATCCTTTGGCTCTAGTAGCACACACGGGTTCATCTTCCAGAAACACCTCTTCTTATTATGTGACACATCCTTCATCTGTAGTTGATTATGATGAAGAGTATGAGCAGGATGATGTTCACAACCATTCTGAAGATCCCCTAGCATCTGCTATGTTGTTACTTGCCAAAGCCATTACTCAAAATTTCTCTAATCCAACAAACAATCGTCTTCGTGCTTCGTCTAATACCAGAAATCAAGCAGTCGTTCAAGGTGACAGGGTGAATATTCAAAGCAGAAATTCTGGTAATGTTGGAAGAAATAATAGACGAGCTTATGTTCAAGAAGAAGTTGTTGAGGGAATGAATGCTACAAATGAGACTGCAAATGTTCAAAGGATTGTTCGAACTCCGACTCCAGGCAATACTTCAACGGGTCAATGCTATAACTGCGGTGGAAAAGGACATTATGCTAGGAATTGTCCCAAGCCAAGGGTTCGTGATTCGAAGTATTTCATGGAGCAAATGTTGTTGGCAAAACAGGATGAAGCCGGTGTAATTCTTACCGATGAGCAGAATGATTTTCTCTTTGCTGATGCTTCAAGGATGGAAGAAATTGAAGAACTTAGTGCAAACATATGCTTAATGGCCAGAATTCAACCAGCTGATCAAAATTCTGATGATGAGCCAAGCTATGAGTCTGCATTTAAGTGAGGTACAATTTCTCCATCAATAAAGTATGATGAATAAATTATATCCAACTCTATACTAAAATTATTAACAGGACCATTGATGATGATCTAAATTGAATAGGCAAATATTTCAATTGTTTCTGTCAAAGGAAATGTTAATAGTGGCAGTGTGGAAAAAGATAAATGTTTATGATCTGTGTGGAAGTAGTAACACTTGCATGGATTGCATATTTGTAGCGGACAAAACAACAAACTTTTTGCTCATATTTGTCCACAACAAAATATGACTTTGACCAGTCAGATTGAGATGTATAAGGAAAGGAATCAAGTTTTGGAATTACATAATCCAAAGGATGACCATAATTATCTAAAAGAATTTCTAAAGTGATGAAAAGGATAAAAACTTGTTCATAAAACAAGCTGAGTCTCAATTGTATCGTGATCGAGATATTATTCTGAGATCTCATAAAACAACGAGATATGTTGAGTCAAGAGGTAAACATTTTCAAACAGAAAATGGAGGATTACAAACAATCACATTTAATTTTAAAAAGAAAAATGAGTGAAAACGAGATAAGTATAATGATACTATTCTTTTGTTCTTGAGGAAAAAATGATAAAAAGAATGTTGATTGGTTTTTGAAAATGGTAATTCTTTCAAGCAATGGATTTATGCTCGGTCCAAAAACCATTGTATGTTTATGATCAAACAATTAAAATCTGGTTGGGGTATCCGAATCCTTATTACTCTAGGACAAGCAATTTCAGAATGTCCAATTATTCTGTTGCATCTAGACGGGTAATATAGAAATTTCCTTTGAATGTTAGAGATTCTGAGAACTTAGAGGATGTTTTCAAAAAGTCAACAGTAAATGCATTAAAAAAAATGAATGATCCAATTGCTGTTGCGAACAAACAAAATTGTTGGACAATTGATTACAAACAATTAAATGCGCTTTATAATGACTTTGTTCCTCAAAAAGAATCATTCGTTGAACAAACATGTTCTTCATCTTCTTATATTCCCTTTGTTAAGATTCTGGAAACAAAAACAATGCCAAGTGAGTTACCTTTGATCAATGAATTATTCAATATAAAAGTTGGATTTGAAAAGTTGTTTCTGTTGATAAAACAGAACAGTAAAAGGGCAAGCATGTTTTATACATCAAAGGAAGAGATAGCTCTTAATGATTTTTGTCGAGATCAAGTTAAACCACTTCTTAATGAATTACTGGATTACTTTGATGGCTTTCAGAATCTATTTCAAAGGGATATAAAAGAAATGAAAGATGCGTTTGAGCAAAATGATGTTTATCTTGATGAGATTGAAAGGCAAAATGATTTGTTGAAAGATCAACTTTTGGAAGCATCACTCAAACATGATATTGAGCTATGTGTGTTGTTAAACCATGAATGTGTTGATAAGTCCTTACATGATGAACTTGAACAAGTCAAAAAGAAATCTTTAGAGATTCAAGAGGGTTTGAAAGCAAGAATAAAAATTCTTGAGAAAGATGTTCAAAGATGTGAAAAACAAAGTGTTGATTTTGAGTTAAAATTGCAACATGAAAAAGAAAAACATAAATGGGATTCTTCGAAGAATAAAAACTCAAAACCTCTTGATTTCTCTTGGATTTCTAGAATACAGAAACTTGAGGATGAGAACGTGTCTTTGGATTTTAAAGTACAATCTTTGATAAAAGAACGAGATAATGCCAAAATGGAATATAAAAAGCTTTTCGATTCAATCAAAAAGACACGGTCTCAAACTCAAAAGGAAATGGATGAGTTAATTGCTCATGTCTCTGAGAAAACTTATGCATATGGTGCTATTCGTGCTGAGAATCAGAATCTTTTAGATACCATATCTGAGTTGAAAGCTAGAATGAAAAATGGTGAAAATGGTAAGTCTGTGAATACTAAGTTTGACAAGACACATGGTTCTCAATCTTTTCTTTGTGTCACACCCTTAAATAAAAATGCTTCTCAAAAGCAGACGGTTGTTTTAAAAACAAAAGAAAACCATGTTGAGTCAAAACCAGTCACTTTACAGACTTCACATAACAAACAAACAGGGACACATCAAAACACAAATGTCATTAGCCCTGGAATGTACAGAGTTGTCACACAACAAGAATCACAAACAAACAAGACTAAGAATGTGTTATCTTCTACAGGAATGAATGCTACATCTAGTGTTAAAAGACCAAAGAGTAGAGATTCACATGTCAAGACCAGTGTCTTAGATGTCTCTAAGAATGAAGCAAAGAAAGAAGCAGTTTATGTTAGGAAAAATAAGCAAACAGATAATACATTTGCTAAAGTTGTGTCAAACAAGGAGAATGTAATTGATGTTGCTGTTGCAAACGCTTCTAAAGCGAAAACTTTGTTATGTGTTTCTTGTATGCAAAGTGTGCTTATTCCTTGTCATGATAAATGTGTTGCTAAGCATAAATTGAATGTGCGTTCGAATGCTCGTAGAACCTTCTCTGTTAATTCTAGGATACCAAAATCTTCTGAAACTACTTTTGTAGCTCCTAAGACTAGGTTTTCTGAGAAAGCGACACAATCTAAGACTTTAGATACTACTTTTGTAGCTTCCAAATCTAAGATTGATGAAGCAAGTGCATCAAAAGCTAGAGATACGGTTTCTAGTGCGTTTAAGAAAAAGGAAAGTCACATGCGTGATAAACCATTAAGCCCATTCATGCTAAACAAGATTCGGACAAGTAGATTATGGCAAAAATGGTTTGAATCACAACCAAATGTTATTTGGACACCTGTTAACACAAAGCCACATGCTCATACTAATCCTTCGAATACGAAACCACTGGTTTCAGTTAAGAGATGGATAGTCAAATCGCCCAGTTGTCCATGTGTTGGTTCTTCTTGTGTTGCAGGTAGTCCAGATCGTTCTATGGGTTGTTGACAGTGGTTGTTCAAAGCATATGACGGGTGATCGTTCACTATTGAGAAATTTCGTTGAAAAGTTCATGGGAACCGTTCGCTTTGGAAATGATAACTTTGCAGCTATTACAGGCTATGGTGATTATGTACATGGCAATATCACTATTTGTCATGTATATTATGTTGAAGGTCTTGGACACAATCTCTTTAGTGTTGGACAATTTTGTGATGGAGATTTGGAAGTGGCTTTTCGTTCTAAAACATGTTATGTTCGAAATCTGGAAGGAGATGATTTGCTCACAGGCGGACGCGATTCAAATTTGTATACTATCTCCATTTCAGACATGGCTGCTTCTTCACCCATTTGTCTAATGTCCAAAGCAACTTCAACAAAGTCATGGTTATGGCATCGACGACTGTCACATCTTAATTTTGGCACCATAAACGATCTTACCAAACTTGACTTGGTTGACGGTTTACCAAAGTTCAAATATGAAAAAGATCATCTTTGTTCTGCTTGTGAAAGAGGAAAAAGCAAGAAAGCTTCTCATCCACCTAAATTGATTCCGAGTGATTACTCCAAATTGGAATTACTTCATATGGATTTATGCGGTCCAATGATAGTAACTTCGGTCAATGGAAAGAAGTATATTCTTGTGATAGTGGATGATTTTTCTAGATTCACGTGGGTTTATTTTCTTCGTTCGAAAGACGAAACTCCAGAGATCATCAAGAAATTCATTGCTCAAGCTCAATTGAATTACAAAGCCAAAGTTTGCAAGATTCGGACTGATAATGGTACTGAATTCAAGAATGCAACTCTCAAAGCTTATTATGAAAAGTTAGGCATTATGCAACAATTTTCAATTGTTCGCACACCTCAGCAAAATGGAGTAGTAAAACGTCGTAATCGTACTTTGGTTGAGGCTGCTCGCACAATGCTTATTTTTTCGAGGTTACCTGAATTTCTTTGGGTTAAAGCAGTTGCTACAACATGTTTTACTCAAAACTGGTCAATCATAAACATACGACACACTAAAACACCATATGAGCTGTTACATGGACGAAAGCCAAATGTTGAGTATTTTCATGTGTTTGGCTCATTGTGTTATCCGACAAATGACTGTGATGATCTTAGGAAAATGAAACCTAAAGCAGACATTGGGTTTTTTATTCGTTATTCAGAAACATCAAGAGGTTTTCGAATCTATAACCGTCGCACCAAAAGGATTATGGAGACTATTAATGTCAAGTTTGATGAGCTTACAGGAATGGCTTCTAAACACAGAACCCGAACTTCAACGATTTAATAATCCAAATTCATCAGATGACTTAATGAATACTCCTTCAAAAGAGGATTTGGATAATTTGTTCGGTCCTATGTTTGAAGATTATTTTGAGCAGAAATCTTCTGATTCTACCATCAATTCCGTTGCACAACCGACTCATGATCAAGAAGACTCACCTTCTACATCTTCAATCATTGTTGACACACATGAGGCTCCTCCTGTTGTCACAACATCTGACGAACAAAATTCTCCAATCTCTTTACAAGAGTCTGATGAATTCTATCAAGAAGATTTTGCTGATTTTGATGGTAATACACAGTTTGTTCCATATGATTCTCTGAATCATGAGGAAATTGAGTCATCTACAACGAATCTCGAACCATCAAATGTGCAGAATTTCCATCAAGTACAACCCTCGACTCACATTTGGACAAAAGATCATCCTCTAGACCAAGTTATTGGTGACCCATCCAAACCTGTTATGACTCGTCAACGGCTACATACCGATTCTGAGGTTTGCATGTATGCATTAACCGTTAGCACTATTGAACCAAAGAACATCAAAGAAGCTATGGCCGATCATAGTTGGATTGAGTCCATGCAAGATGAGTTGAATCAATTTGAAAGACTTCAAGTTTGGGAATTGGTTCCACGACCAGAAGGAAAGAATGTTATTGCTCTCAAATGGCTTTGGAAGAATAAGTGTGATGCAGATAATATTGTGGTTCGGAACAAAACTCGTCTTGTGGCTAAAGGTTATAAGCAAGAAGAAGGCATTGATTTTGAGGAGTCATTTGCTCCTGTTGCTCGTCTTGAGGCTGTTCGGATGTTCATTGCTTTTGCTGCTCATATGAATATCACTATCTTTCAAATGGATGTCAAAACGGCTTTTCTCAATGGTCCTTTGAAAGAAGAAGTTTATGTCAGCCAACCTGAAGGGTTTATTGATTCTGAATTTCCAAATCACGTCTACAGGTTGAAAAAAGCTCTATACGGTCTTAAGCAAGCACCTCGTGCATGGTATGACAAACTGTCTTCTTTTCTAATTGAACACGGGTTCAATAAAGGTATAATTGACCCAACTTTGTTTACTAGACGTCACGGGGGAGACATATTACTTGTTCAAGTATATGTTGATGACATTATTTTTGGATCAACAAATCCAGATTTTTCAAAAAGATTTGCAAACTTAATGAAAAACAATTTTGAAATGTCGATGATGGGTGAACTAAAGTTCTTTCTTGGACTTCAAGTTCATCAATCTCCCCGTGGCATATTCATAAGTCAGTCACAATATGCAATAGAGTTGTTAAAGAAACATGGTCTAGATGAATGTGTCTCCATGAGCACACCTATGGCAACAGAGAGACTGGATGCTGATTTACAAGGCACTCCTACTGATCAAACGACTTATCGTCGTATGATAGGAGGGCTTATGTATCTAACAGCCAGTCGACCAGACATAGCTTTTACTACCTTTGTATGTGCACGTTATCAAGCATGACCTACGGTCAAACACCTCAAAGAGGTCAAACGAATCTTATGGTACCTAAGATAGTCCTATAACATGGGACTATGGTATCCGAAGGATTCTGGTTTTGAACTAATTGCCTATTCAGATGCGGACCATGCAGGTTGTAAAGATGATTGTAAAAGCACATCAAGAGGATTGCAATTTTTAGGTGTAAAGCTCGTGAGTTGGAGTTCAAAAAAACAAGATTGTACTGCGATGTCTACTACAGAAGCTGAATATGTTTCATTGTCTGCATGCTGTGCTCAAGTGATATGGATGCGTACTCAATTGCTTGACTATGGATTTAAATACAATCGGATTCCGATGTATTGTGATTCCAAGAGTGCCATTGCTATTTCATGCAATCCAGTCCAACATTCTAAGATAAAGCACATTGACATCCGGTATCATTTTATTAAAGAACACGTTGAGAGGGGTACTGTGGAAATTTACTTTGTCGGAACAGAATACCAACTTGCGGATCTATTTACTAAGGCGCTTCCAAAAGAACGCTTTGAGTATCTAGTTCATCGCATTGGTATGAGATGTATGACTCCAACTCTGTTGGAAAGTCTGACAAAGTTATCTTAGTGAAAAGATCATATATCACAAACATGTACATAAATATTTCAAAAATAACAAAAAGATCTAAAAAAAATTTATTATTAAAAAAAAACCTAATTTAAAATGAATTACAATCTTTTGTTTCATGATTCCAAATTTCTTATTAAAACCTTTTACATTGCAAAATACTGAATCATGATCCAAGGGGGAGTTATTACAATTTTCATTCACAAACATCTTTTCGATAATAAAATTTCATGATGACTAAATTTGGAAATGTTATATTTTCGAGGGGGAGTTTTTAGTTGAAAAAGTAACAATTTTTCATTTTCAGACTATGAATTTAACATAATTGTCATTTCAAGGGGGAGTGTTGAAAAGATTCATTGTTTAAGGGGGAATTTGTGTAAATACAAAACCAAAAATTGGAAATGATAAAGTACAAGGACTGAATGTGTAAATTTTTCAAAATCTTTCGGTAAATACCAAGTACAGGGACTGAATGTGACAATTTTTCAACAGTTTTCGGTAAAAGTTAAGTACAGGGACTGCAAATGTCAAATTTACAAACTGTTTTCGGTGGCTATATAAAGGATTTAAATTTCATTTTTACTTTTCTGGTTTACCGAATCCTGTTACCGAATTTGAGTAGAAGTGTGTTTTTCGATATCTAAGTTCATTACAACGATTGTAACTTCACTTCTTACTCAAACGTAAGTGAATATATATGTTTTAGGTGTTTTTGAGTAATTTGGGATTACCGAGTTTTAACTCGGTAAAGATAAGGTTTACCGAGTTTAGTGTAAAAAGTGTCTTACCGAGTTTTTGTAGGTTCTGAATAATCTTAGGCTTAGATTTAGTGTAAAAAGTGACTTAAGGCCATAAAATGATCATAGAATAGTTAGGATTGAATTTTGATTAAACTCAGTAGTACATTACCGAATCTGTTAGTTTACCGAGTTTACTTCCTTGTGCACAGGTTAATTGTCAAAATCGGTAAGGTCAACAGGTCAAAATCGGTAGTCAACAAAAGTCAAACTCAGTAAAGGTTAATGGTGGAAATCAGTTTAAATGTTTGTGGTTTTGTGAAAATGTTTTGTAATAATGTTGTTGCTTCATGATTGTAATGCTTATTGTGTGAATGTCTATGAAAAACAAAACGATCAGTTTATAATGTGCTGAAAATCTGACAAATAATTTTGGCAAAGAACCAAGTTTTCATGAATTCTATTCTATGGATCATATATGTCTATTCGTAATTGTTTAAGTGGACTAAGTCATGTCCGGTTTCGACCATTTTCTGCATTGAACAGAATGAGGAGTGAGTGACTTAGTGTCCATTCAATTATTGAATTAGATGTGTTTGTATTCATGGTGTAGGCTTCATAATCAAATGTGAAAGAATCAAAGTTTTTATAAATATGTTAATTTCAAATCTCAATTGTTTAAGTGGACTAAGTCATGTCCGGCTATGGCCGTTTTCTGCAATGAACAGAATGAGGAGTGAGTGACTTAGTGTCCATTCAGTTGTGGGTTTGTGATTACATGAAAAGTTTTGTCACATAGTTCTCAAAATCTGTTATGGTGTCAAAATGATACTCTTTCTTAAAATAATTTTAAGAAGTTGAAGGTTTTCTCTTGACTTTTTCAAAACTGTGTCTTGATTCAAATCAAAAGAGAAATCTTCATCCTTCTTGAGAGAGTATCATGTCATAAAGAATTTCTGGTGAGGATATTTTAAAAACAGAAAGAGAGAGCTAAATCCATATGCGAAAAAGCAAATCAAAAGTGTGTTCGAAAAAGAAATGCCAGAACACACAAAAATGGTAAATCAAAAGAATAATTCGAATAAAGCGTATGACAAGTGCTAGAAAAAGCAAGAATGAGCACACGAGAAAGAAACTGATCAAAGATATGTTCAAAAAGAATTGCCAGAACATATAAAAATAGACAGAGAGGAAAAAGACAAAAATGTCTAAAGAATTATTTGTTTCCTAACACTGCAATTGTATTCATTTAGTTATCATCATGGCACAACAAGAACATGCAGCTGATGTTCATCCAGATGAATTGTGTCCTCCAAACAAGCGATATGACCTTATGGATGCAAAGAAGAAGGTTGACTTAGAGAATGTGCAATGTCCATCAGAGAGCAAGATTCTGATGAATATTATTACGAATCATCCGTTACGATTCAACATTGCAGCTTCAGCATCTGTACCTTGGATTTATATGGCACAGTTCTGGCATACTTTGAAAGAAGACGGATCAAAGCATCGACTTAAGTTCCTGCTAGATAGAAAAGAGCTTACACTTACTCTAGATGACTTCAGAACAATCTTTCATCTTCCGCAAGCAAATGATAACAATCATGCTTCGTTTGTGCCACCACTATCATTCTCTAATATGGTTCCATTTTTCAAACAAGTGTTGGGATTTACAATGGAACTCAAGACTGTGTCTAATTTCAAGATACCCAGTCTTCTACAGCCTTGGCAGACGTTATGCAAGATATTCTCTAAGTGCTTGACCACTCATGTTACGGGATGGGACCAACCACCGTTGCAGATAATGCAAATGTTATACTGCTTTGTCAATAACATTCATGTGGATTATGCAGAGTTAATGTGGGAAGGCATTTACTATTCGCTTCATCATCCTGCCACTTCAATCCCATACCCACGATTTACGAAGATCATCATCAGTCATTATATGACTATCTTTCCTGAAATTTCAAGGCGTGCTCGAGATGCTTATCACAATCTTCAAGATGATGATATTATGAAGAATATCTTCAATTCAGGAAGAAACAAGAACAAGGTTGGGATGCGGATACCAGCATGGATGATCACAGAAGAGATGAAGCTTACAGAGCATTATAAGATGTATGCAGAGGTGTTTGGGCTAGATGTTCCTCTGACTCAGTCATAGCCGACTGAGTCTACCCAGGGAACGCATAGGACAACTAGCGCCCCTAGGTCACCTAACCCTGCTACGGAGCCAGCTGAGTCAAGTGTTCCAAAACGATCAACTGTGATCCGTTTTTGATTACCGTCAAGGCAATCTGCACGACTAACACCACCTGTTCCAGTGCCAACAACAGAAAAAGCTGATGAGATGATTTTACAAGATACGATTCAAGTAAGTCTTGCTGAGCACAAAAGTCATGAAGAACAAGAAGCAAGAGAAAATGTGGCACTGGTATACGAGCACTTGGCAGCTGAGGAGATTGAGAAGCTTGTTGAAAATCCTGAGAATGTTGATGATAGTTCACCCCCTAGGTATGATGACACATCTATTCCCGGCACTAGGTTAGAGCCCAGGAGTGATAAGGAAAGTCCGGAGGTGGAGATTGTTCAGGAAAAGGAGGAAGAGACTACTCCAATGGTAGATGTTACCAATATTGTTATACCTGTAAATGTTGATGATGAAGAAGATGAAATAACTGATGAAGTGTTTGAATTAAGGCGAAGGGCGAAAGGGAAGAATGTAGAGGAGTCTAGGATTTCACCAATTCCCTCACCAACTAGATCACCTAGGAATCTCTCTACTCTCGTATCTTCGGATACCGAGAAACTCTAGGAATTAACAGTTACTCATCCTATACCATCATCAGGTTCATTTGTACCAAAGTTAACAAAAGCCAATCATCTTCTATCATTGATCAAGGCAAAACCCAATCGATTCAAAAGATACAAGACTTTCTTTCATGAATTACAGGGACGATATGGTTACTTATTTGCACATCTCAAGAAAAGGTTCATGCCACGGACATCAAGTGATCAACTTGCTGATAATCTTCATGATGTCATGATGGAAACGCTACCCTTGTTGGTAAAAGAGAAAGTAACGGAGCAAGTTAAGAAGGAAGTTCCTGCACAAGTTCGCGATTAAGTTCCTGTGTATCTTGCGAAAGGATTGGTTCTGGAAAGAAAAACAACTACAGAAGAGACGGAAAGATTAATTTTTAAAGATATCTTAAAAGAACATAAACAATTACAAAAGAAAGAATACATACTACAATCTTTAAGAGCATAAACAACCATAGAGGAAAGTTAAGCATGAATTTTTTCCAAAGGAAGGTTAAGCAGATGGTACAAACCAGCTTTCTTCTTACCCAAGCCCAACACCTTCCTAGTTTTTAAATCCTGAATAACACATAATTGCTCATAAAAGGTGACAAAGGACTTAGAATCTGTTATGAGTTTTGAGACTGACAAAAGCCTAAACTTGAAAGAGGGAACAATTAAAACATTTTTGATTTCAAGTTTGTTTTCCAAAGTCAAATTTCCTACTTTTGAAATAACAGAAGTATGCCCATTTGGCATATTAATGACCTGTTTGTTTTTAAGAACATGAATATCATCTAAATCATTACTCTCATGTGACATATGTTGGGATTAAAAGACTTCTTAGTGCTATTGAAGTTACTGCTGCTGTTTATGGTTTCTATTGCTGGTGAAGACTGGAGAAAATATTCTAAGTAGTTAGTACTGCTAGCACAAAAGTTACTACTACTAGTGTTAGTTACTACTATTAGAGTAATATCGATGCTGCTCAAGTTAAGACTGTTTGTATAAGTTAGTATTGTTGTATTGATTAGTATTGCTTATTAGATATATGTTAAGTTAGATAATTAAGGAAAAGATCACGATCACAATAGGAAAATATTGTAAGCCCATTAGGACTCCTTGGTGTATAAAAGGAGGTCCTGGGGCATAGAGTCATATACACAGAAGATACATAGAAAAACGTATCTTTTCTAAAGGCGATTAGCTTCAAGGTTGTAAACCCTAATACTGTCAAGAGTATTCGTATAATATATTGAAGCGGAAAGTTTGGTTAAACTATTTGTGGTATCATATTACTATTTCATTGTTTGTTCTTCTTAGTATCATAGACTAGATTCCGCATAGTCTTTGATATTCTCAATCAAAGTTTCTACCAAAGTTGTCTTAGATTTATTCAATACAACTAAGCCTTAAACAAGCTAAGCAAGATCTATTCAACTGGAATCAACAAGTGATATCAGAGCTTGTGAGAAGCTTTGAATAAGAAGAACTCTTTACTACACACAAGATCTACTTTTTAAAAGAAGTAATGGATTCTCAATCTGCACAGTCTCAAACCATCAAGCTACCCATACTCCAACCAGTAGTATGAAACTTTGAGGAATAAGGGATAGAACAAACATCAATGATATGACTATCTTATGTGGGAAATCATTGAGAATGGTAATGCACCACCAATTATGAAGATGGTTGAAGGTAAGGAGACTACTTTTGGTCCTACAACTACTGAGGAGAAGGCACAGGGGAGGCTAGAGATGATGGCAAGAAGCATTCTGTTGATGGCCATACCTAATGAGCATCAATTAAAGTTCAACTTATATAAGGATGCCAAGTCTCTGAAGGAAGCTATTCAAAAAAGGTTTGGTGGTAATGAAGCTACCAAAAAGAGTTAGAAGAATCTTCTAAAGCAACAGTGTGAAAATTTTGATGCATCTAACTCAGAGATGTTAGATCAAACCTATGATAGGCTTCAAGAGCTTATCAGTCAGTTGGAGATCCATGGTGAAGTTATCTCTCAAGAAGATGTAAATAAGAAGTTTTTGAGAAGCTTGTCACCTGATTGGAATATGCATACCATTGTTTGGAGGAACAAGCCTGAGCTAGAGAAGTTGAGCCTGGATGATCTATACAACAACCTAAAGGTTTATGAACCAGAAGTTAAAGGATCATCAAGCTCCAGCACAAATACACAGAATGTAGCTTTTATGTCCTCCAACAGCACTAGAAGTACATCTGGAGTAGTTAATACTGCTCAAGGTGTTAATACTGCTAGCACTCAAGCTACTATTGATAACTCAACAACAATTGAGTGCTTGAGTGATGCTCTTATCTACTCTTTCTTTGCAAGTCAACCAAGAAGTTCACAACTTAACAGTGAGGATTTGCAACAAATTCATCCTGATGATATAGAAGAGATGGATTTGAAGTGGCAGATGGCTATGTTGACTATGAGGGCAAGGAGATTCCTAAAGAAAACTGGAAGGAAGTTGGATTTGGCTG
Source organism: Tanacetum coccineum (assembly GCA_026074375.1). Classification (NCBI taxonomy): domain Eukaryota; kingdom Viridiplantae; phylum Streptophyta; class Magnoliopsida; order Asterales; family Asteraceae; genus Tanacetum; species Tanacetum coccineum. The sequence goes on from BQNB010005961.1 coordinate 90,611, forward strand.
ATAAAGAAACCTTTAGGTTTGATATGTTTAAGGTGGAGTGTTACAACTGCCACAAAAGAGGACATTTTACAAGGGAGTGCAGGGCACCTAGGAACCAAGACAATAGTTACAAGGAGAATACAAGAAGGATTGTACCAGTGGATACAACTACTTCAAATGCCTTGGTGTCTCAATGTGATGGATTTGGGTATGATTGGAGTGATCAAGCTGAAGAAAATCCCGAACAACTTTGCACTCATGGCCTATTCCTCTACAAGTTCTGCAAGCTTAAATTCTGAGGTATCAACTGATTCAAATTGTTCATCATCATGTTTAGAAAATGTTAGAATGCTAAAAGAACAAAATGAACAATTGATAAAAGACTTAAGAACAGCTAGGATTAATGTTGTCACTTTTAAAACGGGTTTAGAATTAGTAGAAGCTAGACTTCTAGTTTATAAGAAGAATGAATCTGTTTTTGAGGATGACATCAAGCTGTTAAAACGTGAGATCTATTTAAGAGATGTAGCTGTTACAGAGCTTAGGAGGAAATTAGAACTGGCTACTAAAGAAAAAGATGAAATTCAATTAACAGTAGAAAAACTTGAAAATTCATCTAAAACTTTAAGTAAACTCATAGACTTTATGGATAAATGTAAAACAAGTTTATGTTGGGAATTATAGATTTGATGAGACAAAAGAACAAAAGAATGAAACAAAAGGGATCCAATCGTCTATAATGGAATTCTATAAAGATGGAGAATTCTAGAAGATATGCTTAAAAGATATGAAGATTTGGTCAAAGATATCAAAGATAAAGATTAAGAAAGTTTTAATTAGATTTAATTAGTTTCCTAATACATTAATGATTCCTTTGTAAAAGTCTTATGGTCTCTCTCTATATAAAGAGATCATAGACGTATTGTTTTAAGTGTGCATAGAAAAATGTAATCGACTAAATAAGTGTGTGTTCTAGGCGTATGGTCTTTGTAAACGCCTAGATGATAGTTGGTTTAGCCTCAAGGTTGAATTGACCATGTTACTAGTTAGAGTAACCATTCTATTCTGATGAAATAGAAATTGAGGCGTGGAGTGAATAATAATGAAGAAAAACCTTGTCATAATTACATTGTTCTTATGTTAATTCCGCTATATATATATATTCTATGAACTTTGTTATTGTTAATCCTAGATGAGATCTAAACAATCTCAAGTTATAAACGATCTAAGGAGTCTTAACAAATTCCACAATTAGTATCAGAGCCTGGTGGCTCTTGATCTAGGATCTACAAGGTTTTGTAGAAAAGTTGAAGATGGTGTTGAAGGTTGAAAGGTCTGGTTCTTAATGGTTCTGTTTTTTGAAGATACAAGTGGATCATGGAAGAGTGTTGCTGCAACTAAAGATATTGGATAACACACAGTTTGGATCTCAGATTGGATCAAATAGAAAAAGGCTATTAGTTTTGGGATTATTTGCAAAAGGTGATTAGGGAGATAATCCTTTATTATTTATTTGACGATGAAGTGGATATTCACAGGTGCGTGTTCTTATCATATCTTAGAGTCGAGTTCTAGCAGGTTTATGACTTTGAAGATAACTTGTTTGAGCTTATACGAGTTGATGACAACTTGACAAATCTAGCAATGTGTGATCTACAAACTGATAGTGCTCAATGCGCACATTTGCTATCACTTAAAGGAGTTACATTGTAGTGCTTAGTGTCTCATTGAAGATGAGGATTTTGTCAAGAGATTGAGGTCTACTTATATATAGCAGGTATGATTTTGGAGTCACGTGGATAGTACAAGACATAAGACACAAGGTTGGGATATGCTACTTCAGCATCAAGTTTGTAATACTGAGTTCTCTCCATCAATAATCATTACATAGAGCCTACAGAGTACGAGACTCAAGAAATGGTTAACATATTGGTTTCAAGGGAAGCATATGGTAAAAGTGTAACCATTTGGATATGTTACATGCACCACTTGAAAGGAAGGTTTTTGATACTACTGCTAAGTCATTATTACTACTGCTAGTTTAAGTTTCTACTGCTTAAATTCATTTTTCTTATTATGCATCATGGAGGGTAATTTGAGTCATTGGAAGGCTAGATTGGTAGTGTGATATATGGTTTGTAGTTGTAAAGATTCAAGTTGCATATCTTCACAAGACCCCTATTGGATTATGACAAAAAGGGGAAGAAGATTACATAGATTTGCAGCTTATTATGTGTGGTGGCATGGCAAGGTTACAAAGGAAATCTGAATTAAGGGGAAGTTTGTTTCATTCAGGGAGATCCATGATCTCAATTTCAGGGGAAGCTTTGATTTCATCAGGCTTTATGATGAAGTTCGTGCAAGAACATTGTTTGTTTTGTCATCATCAAATAGGGGAAGATTGTTGGGGATTATAGATTTGATGAGACAAAAGAACAAAAGAATGAAACAAAAGGGATCAAATCGTCTACAATGGAATTCTATAAAGATGGAGAATTCTAGAAGATATGCTTAAAAGATATGAAGATTTGGTCAAAGATATCAAAGATAAAGATTAGGAAAGTTTTAATTAGATTTAATTAGTTTCCTAATACATTAATGATTCCTTTGTAAAAGTCTTATGGTCTCTCTCTATATAAAGAGATCATAGACGTATTTTTTTAAGTGTGCACAGAAAAATGTAGTTGACTAAATAAGTGTGTTCTAGGCGTATGGTCTTTGTAAACGCCTACATGATAGTTGGTTTAGCCTCAAGGTCGAATTGACCCTGTTACTAGTTAGAGTAACCGTTCTATTCTGTCATATTATGGATAAATGTAAAACAGGTTTAGGGTATAATGCTGTCCTACCTCCTTATACTAGGAATTTTATGCCACCAAAACCTGATTTAGTTTTTCCTAGTCTAGATGATTATGCTAATAAGCTTGTTGGTGAGTCTAGTGATGTCAAAACCAGTGAAGCAAAGCCTGAGTCAGTTAGGAAAGATGATGATGCACCAATTATTTAGGATTGGGAGTCTGATAGTGATGAGGAAGATGTGTCTAAAACTGTTAAACCTAATTATGCTAAAATTAAGTTTGTTAGACCTAAACCAGCTAGGAAACCAGTTAAGCAAATTAGACAAGACACTTATGGTCCATCTAATAGGGCAAGGGGAAACAAAAGAAACTAGAATAACATGGTATCTCAAAGATTAGGGAGTGATTATAAGATGCTTAACAAACCTTGTTATGTGTGTGGAAGTTTTGACCATCTGTAGAAAGACTGTAGTAAAAGGATGGTAAAACCTATGTGGAACTATTCTCAAAGGGTGAATCACAAGAATTTCTCTAGAATGACTCACCCCAACCCTAAAAGAAACATAGTTCCAAGAGCAGTATTAATGAGGAAAGGCCTAGTACCACTGACTACTGCCAGACCAGTTAATACTGTTCAACCAAGACCCACAGTGAATGGTGCAAGACAAATGTCAAATGTTTTTAATAAAGCACATTCATCTATTAGAAGGACCTTTAATAATTTAACAGCAAAGAAAAATAGTAATTTCTATCATAGAGTTAATAATGTTAAGGGTTCAGGGGTTAATACTGCTAGGCCAAAAGCAATACTTAAAGCTGTTAAGGGAAACCTGGTTAATGTTGTTAAGGCCTCAGCATGTTGGGTTTGGAGAGCAAAGCAAAAAGTTTTAGACCATGTCTCCAAACACAATAGTGCATCAACGACATGTAAAGAATTTAACTGTGTTGATGCACAAGGCAAATCCAAGTCAGTAATGGCTTGGGTCCCCAAAAGAGACTAATTTTCTTACCTTATGTGCAGGGCAATCCAGAGCAAGATTTGTAATAGAAAGGTGTTTTTGACAGTGGATGCACTAGGCACATGACAGGAAACAAATCCTATCTTACTGAATTTTAAGAAATTGATGGATGATTTGTTGCCTTTGGTGGTAACTCTAGAGGAGGGAAGATTACAGGGAAAAGTAAAAAACAAAACTGGTAATTTAGATTTTAAGGATGTGTATTTTGTAAAAGAATTGAAGTTTAACCTCTTTAGTGTCTCACAAATGTGTGACAAAAAGAATAGTGTTCTCTTTACTGACACTGAATGTTTTGTCCTGTCTCCAGACTTTAAGTTAACTGATGAAAGTCATGTTTTGCTTAAGGTTCCTAGAAAGGATAATATGTATAGTGTTGATCTAAAGAATATTGTTCCTAATGGAGGTCTCACTTGTCTCTTTGCAAAAGCCACATCAGATGAATCTAAACTTTGGCATAGGAGGCTTGGACACATAAATTTCAAAACTTTAAATAAACTAGTTAAGGGAAATCTTGTAAGAGGTTTGCCTTCAAAACTTTTTGAAATTAATCAAACCTATATTGCTTGTCAGAAGGGAAAGCAACACGGAGCTTCTTGTAAGTCTAAATCAGTAAGTTCAATCAGCAAACCTGTTGATCCCTTCTTGACAGATCTTACTTAGCTTGTTAAAGCTTAGTTGTATTGGATAGATCCAAGACAACTATAGTAGAAACTAAGATTGAGAATATCACAAACTATGCAGAATCTAGTTTGTAATACCAAGAAGAACAATGAAACAGTAAAACAAGATCTTTGTTAAACTTTCAATATATTGAATACTATTTGAATTACACAATAGCTATGAATACCAACTATGATTGCTATGCAAACTATGAAAAACTTGATGGAAAACTGATATCTAGATCTATGCCATAGGGTTCCTTTTATACACCAAGGAAACCCTAATGGGCTTACAAAACACGTATACTAATTAATGCATATCTATTCCTAATATATCTCATGCATATCTATTTAGTAGTACTAACTATTTATACTAACTATATAACTAGCAGTACTAATTAACTGACAGTACTAACACTTTGTACTGGCAGTACTAACTATTACATTAACAGTACTAATGACTTAGACTATTTTCTCTAATCTTTAGCAGCAGTACAAACTTGAACCAGCAGTATTAAGTTGTAGAAGCCTCCAATTCCCAACAATCCTCCCCTAAACTTGTGATTTACCTTCAAATCATCAAGTTTCTTGAATTAATCCTTCTGTTCTCTGTGAGGATTCTTTCAAACACTTCATTGCCTTGGTCTTTCTGCTTGTATGAAGATTTTCCTTATAAGCTTTTTTGCCATCTCTGAAGGTTGATCCACTAGCAGCTTGTTAACCAACATCAACATCAAAACTCCTTTTAATAATGGATAGTCTTCTTCTACCAGCATGAAAATATCATGTCCTCTCTCTGTAGACACATGGTGAACTTCACATGTATCATATAATCTCCATTTCAATGGATCATGCATATATCTCTGAAGTTTCCATAGCTCATCATTAGCATCAGGTTCAAACAACCTTTTCAATTCAACCCATAATGTTCTTTCTTTGTTATCAGTAGGTTCTATTGAACTGAATCTTTCTTTAACCAAACTCCAAAGCATCACTAAGTCTTCTCTGTTAAAGACTTTCAACATATCCTCAAAGAATTGATATGCTTCAGTATGATTCCCAATCCTAATGATCTTCTAATATTTTCTAGACTCTTCAATGTAAACCTCCCCGTCAATGATTAGATATTTGACCTATAAGGCTTCAATATACACTTCTTCCACTGGAACTACCATCATCATTTGTTGTAAATCCTCTTGTGACAATTCTTTGTCTTGAACTGACCCTGAAGCTTCACTAGTCTTTTGTCTCTTAGAACCTTGCTGACCAAGTCCTTCTTCTGCAGTTCTTTTAGTACCTTCAGCTTCAGTAACTATTGCTTGTGAACTTACAGCTGCCAATTCAGATGCTCTTCTTCTATCTTCAGTCTCCATGGGTGTAAAAGTGTTGACATTCTTCATTGTAGTTTCAAATAATTCTTTGAGCTCATCAAAAGAATACCTTCTCAACTGTTGTAGTGTATGACTTCCCATATGCTTGATATAGTTTGACATGTAAGTCCTCTATTGAGCTTGTGTGAGTGGCTTGTTTCTCCTTTCTTCAGCTCTCTTCTCAGCAAAATACTTCTTCCTTTTGTCCATTAATTCTACAAACAGTCTCGATCTTTCTTCAATGGTCAATTCTTCTCTCTCTTCTGCTTGTAGTCTTGCAGCTATCTCTTCATCAGCTTCAATTCTAGCTTGTATATTTTCCCATTCTTCAATATTGAAAGAGCTAGCTTCTTCATGTTCCCTGGCAATCCTCTACCTCTCTTCTTCATCAAACTGTTCTTGTAGTCTCCTAGCTACTTCTAAACCAAGTCTTTCTTGTCTTTGTTGCAACTTTGTCTTGGTTAGTTCAGGCTCAGATTCATCCACTTTAGCCTTTATTTTATCTTTGACTACAACTGGTGAAGGGTCTTGAACCATACCAGCAGTACTAACTGGCATTGATGCACCAGCAGTACTAACTCCAGCAGTACTAACTGATTCTTCAGCAGTACTAACTCCCCTTCTTCTTCTAGTATAAGTGTGAAATTTAGTTGCATCTGCAAGAACTTTAGCTGCACTAAGAACTCCCAACTGATCTTCAGGTTGATCTTCTTGACTATGTGTAGGAGTAACCAAAGTAATTCCTGCATCTTGATCAATTTCTTCTATCATCCTCCCCTATTTGGAAGAATCCTTCACAGCTTCTTCATCATCAAAAACAACAATTTTGGCTCTCTTTCTAGCTTGGCTTGTCTTGACAGTCTGCTCTAACTTCTTCACCTTTTTGATAAGTTTAGTAAAAGCAGCACCATATGTTTATTTTGTATGCTTCAATTATGTCTCCAAGCTTTCCACTTTGGTTGACAATTGTGTACATAGAACCATCAATTCATATAGTGTCATACTGCCCTCATCACTTCCAAGTGTGTTAACTCTTGGGAGAGGTGAATCATGGGGCGGTGTAGGTACCCTCTTAGACCTAGTCTGAGCAATGGAACCCCCCATGGCTTCTTGGCACCTGGGACTACCATATGTACCAATTCCCTAAGGAAGAGGCACATTAGGTATTGTCATGGATTGGGTCTTAAGGATGTTACCACTATCTTGTGCTGCATCTAAGCTAGCAGTAGTAGTGGTAGCCCTTTCCACTCTGTCATCCCACTCCTCATAGACAGCCTCATCTGCTACATTGGGTATATGCACACTAGTCTAAGGCAACTTAGTGTCCTTGTTTAAGGCTTGCCTAGGTGTTTGAGTCTTTTGGTGTGATGATGATACAATAGTAGGGATTGGTTCTTCAGAAATATGTTGAGCAGTAGAAGGTGTTGGTTGGGGTTTAGAGGGATGTCCTGAACCTTCACCCTCTTCCGCTTGAATTACAAGCATACTTGGAAACAAAGGTGTGTGTTCCCCAGAAAATCCTCTTTTCATATTGCTAAAAAGTTTTGTAGTTAAAGTAGGAGCAATATATTTCCTGTTGTGAATATTAAGAAATCTTTTGTTCTTGTTCAAAAGGATTTGAATAAATCTTGGATACATTAAAAATTTATATTTACTATCCAAGTTTTTCACCATACCATCAAAAATCAATTTAGAAAAGTTAAAAAGTCTGTTTGTGGCCAAGCAAATAATAGCAGTTGCTATATTGCTACTAAATTGTTCCCAAGAAGTTTTCTTAGGACTAAGACAGTGTAGGATGGTATGGATCAAAAATATCCACTGAGGGGAAAATTTGCCTTTTTGAAAAGTCAATTTATCATTAGTTAAAACATACCCCATCAGTGAGAGTTGATAAAAAATTTCTATATTTGGCAAAACATTAATACCATTTGCATCTGCTAATTGGAGATGTCTCCTAACAGATGCTTCAGTAATAGTAAGTTCTTTGCCATCAACTATGGCAGTTATTTCTTGTTCTCCATTATCAACTGTTCTGACAGTAGTAGTCTGCCAAAACTTTTCGATGAGAGAAACATAGATAGTAGGATTCGTAGTAAGAGCATACCTTATATGACTTCCATTGAGAAAATCTACTATCTCTTGAAATCCTTCACTTCCAATTGGTTTCTTTAGATAAGCAACCATATTGTGTTTGTTACAGAATTCCAAATATGCCATTATACAGTGAGAAAATGTTGAGTAGGGTGTGGGATATGTTTGTGTATGAGAGTATGAGAGATTGGCAAAGTTAATTGAGATTATATAGAGAACTCTTAAGGTTTTTATTGGACCAACTAAATAAACTTGAGTCTTGAACTTGAGAAAATCTTAAAAGTGAAAGAAAGATCAAGAATCATCCAATTTAAGGAAACCTATAAGGGAAGTTGTTGGCGTAAATATCTCAACGGCTATATTCAATTAAGAAAAATCTGTTACTCCCAACCAGTACTAACGGCATTCTAGCAGTACTAAGTTATGGCCAGCAGTACTAACTTTTTGCCTAGCAGTACTAATATTTGGCTTAACAGTATTAACTATTTCTTCAATAATCATACAACAACATGCCTCTATTCATCACAAGCACACTAGAAACAACTAGATAGACATGTGAGAATTCATGAGGATCCATATTTATGCACAACCCATGAATAAAAGTGAACACCTGTTAACCAAACCAAAATATCAGTTGTAACCCATTGCATTCCAACAAGCATTTCAACCATCAATGTTGATTCTCACAAGCTCTCTTTCTGTTTTTAATCTTACTTTATCTCTCATTTCTTTTTCTCACTAGATCACTCTATCTGTTTTTTTGTTTCACACATCTCAATTCTCACAGGCTTAACTGTAACAGCAGAAGTAAGTCATAGACCAATAGTAGTAACTTGAGTTTCATCATTAGCTGCTGTTCCATTCCATTTCAAGCCTTATTTCTGCTGCATATTAATTAACCTCCCCTCAATCAATGCTTCAGAGGTTAAGCATACCTTAAGCAGTACTAACTTTGGCTAATCAGTACTAACTTTGGCTTAGCAGTACTAACTTTGGCTCAGCAGTACTAACTTTGCCTGGCAGCATTAACCTTACAACTACCAGTTTTAACTCCAAATTCATTACTAATACCATATTAAACACGTCTTCAAAGATTAAGTAATCCAATGCTAGCAATCAAAAAGTTAAACCTGCTAACATCAAATGCCTTTGTGAGTA
>BQNB010005962.1:7499-21191 GCA_026074375.1 Tanacetum coccineum
GGCCTCATATAATGTGTTTTTATGACGTTGCCCTTAACAGACCGCACCTTGGCATAAGTCGCTTGTTCTGTTGCATCGCACATTAAGCATCAAGGGCAAATCCCAGTCGGGGGCAACAATCAAGAATGGTGCTTCGGTTATTTGTTTTTTTTCTTTACGTTTCAAAAGCTTGTATACATTCATTGGAGAGAAAGATGATACGGACTATGTCGTCTCAAGAAGTGTGTTCACATTCGGTCAGGATAATTTTGAGAAAAATATCTTATTGAACTGGGCGGGTGTTAACCGGCTAGTGACGTGTGTTGTCATGAGTGTGAGATTCTGCGTGTATGGTGGCCAGTTATGGTTACATTGATGAATGTGGGGTTGTGGTATTATTGGAGTTTGTGGACCGTTGGTGGGGATTTGGGGGTGTTTTACAGGCACTGGGGGGGTTTGGTTTGATTGGTTTGTTGGGTTGGGTGGGGGGTTGTTTGTTGGGTTTGGGGTTTTTGGTTTTTGGATTGTTCGGCTTTGGTTGGGTTTTTGGGGAGGGGGGGGTATTTAGTCGGTTTTGTTTTCGGGTGGTTTGTGATGTTTTTCGGGCGGGGCTGGGTTCTCACGTGGGGGGGCTGGGGGTAGGGGGGTGGGGGGTGAGTGCGGGGTTGGTGAGGGGGTAGTGGGGTGGGATGGCTTTGTAGGGGGGGGGTTTGTGTTTTTGATGAGGTTTTTGTATTAGTTGTGGGATGATTGAGGGATTTTTGTTTGGGTTCGGAATGTTGATAAATTTTGAGGTTAGGTTTGGTTGTGGGTGTTTGAGGATGAGTAGTGCTATTTTATGATGACGGGGTCGGCATTTGTGATGAATGTACGTGTTAACTTAGAAATAGAAAGAATTACATCGTCATTCTATCTCGACTTTGGCTCTTTGCTCTTTATCGACCTCAATCCCTGTTTTATTGTTGGAAAATTTACGTAATGGCCAACAAGGACATTGCTTTCCTTAACTCATTTTAAAATATCTCCTCTTTTCCTAATTTTAGACAATGAGTTGACTAAGATTGGTTGGTTGGGGCTGTCTTCACTCATTTTTGAGAATCGTGTCCACACAAGTAGAGGCATTTTACCGATTAAATTGGAATTTGAATTATGTTGAACTTTCCAAATACAGATAAAAAATGACCGAAAAGTTGTCATAAGGACTTCTTCCATCGTTTTTTTTTTTTTTTGTCGAATATTCAATTTTTTCGATCATATCATGAAAGATAGCCATCATACACCTTTGGAACGTGCCCGGTGCATTGCATAAGCCGAAAGGCATGCGACGGTAGGCGAACGTTCCATAAGGACACGTGAATGTGGTCTTTTCTTGATCATGAGGGTCGATGGGAATTTGAAAGTAACCCGAGAAACCATCGAGAAAACAATAGTACTCGTTTCCCGCTAATCTCTCAAGCATTTGATCCATAAATGGTAGTGGAAAGTGGTCTTTACGGGTGGCTTCATTTAACTTTCGGTAGTCAATGCATACACGCCATCCCGTAACCAATCGAGTAGGAATTAACTCGTTTTCATCATTTTCAACAACGGTAAAGCCACCTTTTTTCGGTACGCAATGTACGGGGCTTACCCAAGGACTATCCGAGATCGGGTAAATTAATCCGGCGTCAAGAAGTTTTTCAACCTCCTTTTTGATGACATCGTGGATTTTCGGATTCACCCGTCTTTGGTGTTGGACCGCCGGTTTGTAGTCCTCTTCCATAAGAATCTTGTGAGTACAAAATTCCGGGTTAATACCCTTGATGTCGGAGAGTTTCCAAGCGATGGCTCGCTTGTGTGACTTCAAAACCTTTATGAGAGCGGCTTTTTCCTTGACACTCAAGTCTTTAGCAATTATGACGGGCAACTTGTCGTCACCCTCCAAAAATGCGTACTCAAGATGAGGAGGTAAGTCCTTGAGTTTGACCTCGGGAGGTTCATCAATTGAAGATTTATCATTTTTAGCTTCACAAACTTTAAGTTCTTTTCGAATTTCAGGCAAATAATTTCCTTGAGTGGGAGGGGGTAATGATGGATCATCATTGAGAAATGCTTCAAGAAGAAGAATATCCCCCTTCGGGTCATAATAAGAGTCATCAACTTTCGGTGAAGTTGGATCATCTTCGAGAGCAAGGAAAGCGTCGACTTCCTCGAGAAGAAAATCACTATCCCCGAAGGGAGTGAGGATCGGAGAAGAGGTAGAAACGATCGGGTCCTAATAAGGAGTGGGATTGCCACTCGCGATCACATCAGAGAAATCGAGAACTTCTTGAGAATTCTCCTCACAAGCCATTTCAATGACGTCGATTCGGTTAACCGAATTATCATCATAATTAGAGAAGTGTCTCGAAGTTTGATCAAGATTGAATGTTACGGCTTCTTTTCTAACACGAAGAGTCAATTCTCCTTCGTAAACATCAATCAAAGCACGTCCGGTCTTTAAGAAGGACCTCCCAAGAATTAGGGGTACTCGGGGATCGGAATCAAAGTCTACGACTACAAAGTCGGCCGGGAATTGGAACTTTCCTACTTTTACGTAGACATCTTCGGCAATACCGATCGGTTGGGAGATCGAACGGTCCGCAAGTTCAAGAGTCATACAAGTAGGAGTAAGCTCCAGAAGAGAAAGCTTTTTCCACATGGATAATAGCATGAGATTAATGCTAGCGCCAAGATCGGCTAAGGTTAAGCACTCATCCATTCGGGGAAAATCAAATGGTATGAGAAATTTGCAGTCTCCAAGTTTTTTGGGTAACTTTTTGAGGAGAACCGCCGAACAATGCTCATTCAAAGGAGTTCTAGCCATTTCACTTAATTTTTCTTTGTTTCCAATTAAAGCTTTAAGAGTCGAGGCAAATTTTGGCATAAGAATCAAAGCATCCGCTAAGCTAATTTCGAAACTCATATCTTGAAAGATTTTGTAGAATTTCTCAATTTGGTCGTTAGCTTTTTCACGGCGCTTTTCATCATTACGTCTCGAAGGATATGGAATTGACGGTTTCAAGTTAGGCATCGGAGCACTAACGGGAGCAACAACGGGCTCAGAATTTGGTACTTGGGGTTGAACTTGGACAACCGGAGGTTGGACGTCTTTGGTACTTCCGTTATTAGTAGGAGGCACCGTGTCCTTTGTCACCTCGGTTTCACATTCCACTACTTTAGGAGGAGAAGAAGAAGTAGTAGGAATCGTGGGTCCTTGATAAGCAACACCGCTTCGGGTGGTAATACCCTTCAAATCTACCTTCGGGTTAGTAATGGTATTACTAGGGAGTGTCCCTGAACCTGAAGTAGAAGCGGTATTGGAATTCACAAACTTGGAAAGCATGTCCGTTAAATTGGTCATTTGATTTTGCAAGTTTTGATTTTGATTTTGCATATTTCTCATAACTGCATCATTAGCTTTGACGTAGTTTTGAAAATCATCCTTGGACACACCTTGTGTTTGCGGAGCCGGAGCTTGGTAAGGTGGAGCTTGGTGAACCGGGGGTTGATTAATCGGAGGTCGGTAAATTTGGCCTTGGTTGTAATTATTCCCCCGGTTTTGATTGTAACGATTTTGATTATTTCTTTGGTTTTGTTGAAAGGGAGGAAAACCGGGAGGTCGAATTTGATTAGCAATCGGGGCTCGGTAACCGGTATTTCCTTGATTGAAATTAACTGCGGCGGCTTGGGAAACATATTCTTAAATATTGTCACGATAAACGTTGCCATCGGTGGCGGGACAATTTCGGTAAGAATGAGCACCACTGCAAGTAACACAACTTTCCTCGACCACTTTTATGGTAGCGGGAGCTTGGGATTGGTTTTTCTTATCGAAAAGCAAGGCTTTCACCATATCTTTAAGTTCGGCAACATCTGGAGAAATACCGGGGGCAGAATTGCTCTTACTCACTTTGGCAACAACCGGTTTGTTACGTGAATTACGAACTTTGGATTTGCTCTCAATGATTCTTAGGCAATCACGGGGCATTTTATCCAAAAAGTTACCACCCGCGGCGGAATTCAACGAATCTTGATCATTAGAGTTCAAAGCATTGTAGAAAGTATCGAGATGATGTAATTCTGAGAATCCATGGTGTGGGCATGCCCGAAGAAGATCATTGAATCGGTCACATGCCTCGTAAAAAGTTTCATCAAATCGTTGTTGAAATCTCGTGATTTCATTTCGAAGGTTTGTTGTTTTAGAAGGAGGGAAGAATTTGTTGATGAATTTCGAAACAAGATCATCCCATGTAAGAATCGATCGAGGGGGTTCTTTTTCAAGCCAAATCCGGGCGGCACCCTCGAGGGAAAATGGGAAAAGCATAAGCTTAACCGACGTACTCGGGACGTTCGGGAACTTCATCGTAGAAGTGATCTTGTTGAAATAACGAATGTGAGCATGAGGGTCTTCTTTGTCATGTCCAAAAAATTGTTTATTTTAAACAAGAGTAAGCAAACCATGCTTAAGCTCAAAGTTGTCCGCAGTGATCTCGGGAACAACGATGGCATCCTCGTAACCCTCGGTGGGTGCTTCGAGCAATTGCGCCATAGTACGATTATCGGCCATCGTAACTACGGGAGGAGCTTGATTTTCAATTGGTTCCACAAGATTAAATGGTTCAACAAAAGTCGGTGGGACTTGTTGTTGTTGACGGTTAGAATTACGAGATTGAGAACGAGTGCGCATGCACTAAAATATAAAAAGAAAATTTATACTAATTTTTTTTTTGGTTTTTCAACAATGTATTCACAATTTATTTTAATAACGGACAATGAAATAAGACACTTAAACCTAATAATCGACACGCTTCTCGGTAACTCTTTAAAAAGAAAAACGCACAAAGGAGCGGAGGAGTAGGAAATCGCGAAGCTATTAAAAACCTTTCTCCTTTAGGGTCGTAGTTCGTTGGAACGACCCGCCTTATACCCCTCTTAGAGTTTGTTTATCTTTCAAAGGTGAACCGTACCTCGCAAGTGACACAAAAGATAAGTTTTTGATCTTTTGTTCGAGAACTTATTAATGATAATACTTCAATTGAAAGTATTATATTGATGGTTAATTTTATTTCTTTTTATGAACAATGTTTTTAAATTTTTGGTTTTTTTTATATATTATATATATACTAATAAAAGAAAAATCTTTTTGTATTTTTTTATATGAAAATAAATAAAATAACTTCACACGGAAGGATCTTCAAAGCACAAATTATCAAACGCAACGACAATCGTATACAATCCTCCCCGGCAGCGGCGCCAAAAATGACAATGAGATACTCAACCCTTTATATATATTAAATATAATAAATATATAAATATATAATAAGAATCAAAAACCTCAATGTAGAAACCGGGAAGTATGATTCCTGGGGCGTTATCCCCAACGAGGAATGCAATTGAAAGTCGAGAGTCATTTTGATAATCGATGCTTGAATGGAACAAGATTTTTATTGGTTTTCTAAAACTATGGGAAAATTAAGGCAATTTAAACTAAAAATAAATAAGGCACTCAAAGTTAAACTAAAAATGCAAACCGGGAATCCTAAAACGCGACCTAAAAACTAGCTAAGGCAAATATTAACCCTAAAAATTCAAATTTGGTTTCTAAACCTCTAAAATAACAAAATAAAATTTTCTAAAAAATATTTATATTTTTTTGACTTTTTTATATTTTTTTATGAATTAAAAACCTATTTAATCAACTTAAAATCCTAGAAAATAACAAATTAATACCTAAAAATTCTAAAAAATGATTTTCTACTTTAGAAAAGGCTAAAATGTGATAAAAACTCAGAAAAGTATTTTTCACTACTTTTTATAATTAAAAACTAATTTCTAAATTTAAATTAAAAAGCTAAAAATGAATTTTAAAATGATAAAAATGATTTTAAACTTTGTAAACCTAAAACTATTTATTCTAAATCTAAAAACTATTTTTTTGTATTTTTCTGACTAATTAAACTATTTTTAAATAATTTTCTAAATTCTTTAAACTTTGAAAAATAAAGAAAAATAACAAATTAAGATGGAAAAATCTAAAAAAATACAGGAAAGTCCTAAATGTTGTAAAGTTCCTAGGAAAAATAAGCTGGTTAAGCCAGCTTATCAAATAAGCTAAGAAAAAGCCAAAATAAGCTGCGAATAGCTTATAAGAAAAAGAGCTCAAAACGTGTATAAATATATAGATAATGCAAAGGCTAACGAAAAAGACCCAAGGGCGCTAGTGGTAGTGAGTGTTGTGTTAAAACGTTGGGTAGAGGTTGATTGAGGTCAGTGATTCGAGCCCTGCTCACTCCTGACTTCCCAACTTCCCCAATGTTTTTTAAAAGCCATTTTTTTACAACTTTTTAAAGGACTTAAAAATAAGAAACTTTTACAAAACTACTTTTTTTATAAACCAAAAATAAGCACTAAAAGGGACAGAATAAGCTTTTTTACACCAAGCCTTAAAACACTAAACTGGTAAGCTATTTTAAGCACTAATAAGCAAAGAAAACTCAAAATAAGCTAAGACAGGTAATTAACTACACCTAATAAGTACTTTTGAACAAAAATAAGCAACTAAGATAAGCTAGAATGACAGAATACTTGAAAAACTATAAAACTTAAAAAAATTTAAACTAAAGGTAAATAAGCTCAAATAAGCTCTAACTAAAAGGAAATAAGCTAAATGGGACTTAAACTAACCTAATAAGCTATACTAAACCTAAATAGAGCAAATTCAATAAGCTGAGAGGCTCAAATAAGCAAATAAGCTTTTTAGCCAAACTGATAAGCAAACAACCAAAAGGGGACTTTTCTAGCTTAAAAATAAGCTAGTAAACAGATCTTTATGGCTTAGTGGCTTATACCACTAAAAAGCTTGGCCAAAAAGCTACAATAAGCAACAAAGAAAAAACAGTTTGAAATTCAAATAAGCACTTAAAAAGCTTAATGAAAAACCTATCTCACACAGATTCAACACTTAGAAAATATTTTGCAATCTTCACAAAACACCACTTTTGAGCTTAAAAATAAGCACTTAAACAGATCCTTATGAATATGAGACCAACAAACAGATCAAAATTAAGCCTCAAAGAACTTATATCATCAATCAAAAAGCATTTTGAAATAAAGCATAAGCCACAACAAGCAATTGCAAAAGCATTTTCTCAAATTTTCAACACTTAGCAAAAATTTATAAATTTTGGCAAAAATGCAAACCAACAATGCAGGCTATTAGACTTTGATTCTAACTTGTTTTTAACACTTAAACAAACTCAAAACCAACACAAAATCTCAATAAGCAAAAATCAAATCATATGAACTCATTTTTCCAACAAAATTCTAACATATTCAAACAACTACTTATTTAAACTAGGATTTTGAAATTTAACTCATAAAAACTTCTAAATACTGGATTTTATCAAGAGTTTAAGTTAAACTAAAGTGACCCAAAAGGCACAACTCAATTTGACCCATTTTGACAAGTAGAACAGTTAAACCAAACACCTTTCAAACACTTAAAATGCTTTTTCTAACTTGAAAACTTAAAATTTAGAAACAAAACCTTAAAGACCAGATGTCTAACAAACATAATAAACAATATTAAGCATATTCAAACAACTAATAAGCAATCAAATAAGCTAAAACAGATTGTGCTAGTAATTAAGCTATTTAGGACAGATTATAAGAAAACTCAAACAAATGATTTCTAAACTACAAAACAAGCATAATAAGCACTAAACATCATAAGCAAATATAAGCAAACAATAAGCACAAATAAGCAGTTGAATAGTAAATAAGCTAAAAATGGAAAAATGAAGACTTACAAAGGCCCTTGCTTAAACAGGGCAAATGAGCTCAAAAGAGCTTATCTACAAGCTCTAGCTTATCAAAGATAAGCTAGTGACAGCAATAAGCCCTTCCCTTTTTGGCTTATCTTCCATTTGAGCTTTTTGAGTGATTCTTGGTAAAATAAGCTTAAACCTTACAATCTATGAAAGAGTTTGTAAGACTTAAGTAAACAACTTAAGAATGTTATAAAAAGAGCTTTTGTGAGCTTATAAAACAGTTTTAAATCATCAAACACTTTAACTTAAAAACGGGATAAAACATAAAAACTTTAATATTTTATTAAACTTAAAATTAGTACAAGGCTTTTAAGAAAATAATACAATAAGCTAAAAAGACTTAAAATATAAGCTGAAAATTAACTAGGTAAAAAAAACTTAGTGCCCAAAGGCTTACAAGTGACCTCTATTTATACTAAGCAAGTGAAGGTTCTAGGACTTGTGCTTTCTTTGTGAGAGCTCCTGCGAGTGTGTTTGTTGTGTGAGAGCCTTCAAAGAGCAATCTTGGCCATCCAAAATGAGTAGTCCCCAAGTCTTAAGATCATAGCCCTTCATTTATTGTCCTCATTCCTTGACGAATAGAAATGCTAAGGATTGCCAAGGTGGACTTTGGCTGTTTGTGAGGTAGGATAAGGTGTCTATAGGTATGGGTAGACAAAGGGGAGAAGAAAGGGGAACAGTGTTTTGGAGCATTTTGGCGGGTAGTGGAAGGGATGTACAGTAGTTTGAGTTGCAGGGGAGGTGTTTGGTGGTTGGGCAAGTTTAGTCCCTGAGTGTGTATAGAGATATTACAGGGATGGTCCTTGTTTTTCGCATCTTTGGCCCTTGAAGTTTTATAAAGGTTTGCACCGTTAGTCCTTTTAAGGACTAACGGAGTTAAGTTTAAAAGGGAATGGGATAACAGGTGTTATAAGGGGGATGGGTTTGGGCTTGTTTGTTGGGCCGGGTGTTATAAAAAAAAGTACTTGGGCCTTTTATAAAGCTTAAGGCTTGTAACATATAAGTGGGCTGACCCGGGCCCACTAGGTGGGTACGAGTGAACCTACTTTTGACAATTTAGGTTTTAGGGTTCGGTTTTCGATGCTTTTTCTAATGCCTCTTCCCGGGGTTGACTTTGACTTTGACTTTTTTTGTTGACTTTGACTTTTTCTTTTTGACTTCTCACGGTCTTTCCGTTCTCGTGCTCGGTTTTGTCGTTTTGGCTTCGATTTTGTCCTCTTCTTGGACATCCATTACCAGCATAATACAATAATCAGCAACCTGCCAGATTTGACAGAAGGAAGGTTAGATGCTACAAATGTCTCCAATTAGGGCATTTTGCTAGGGAGTGTAATGTGAAGACAGTTGATGATAAGGCTAGGTATTCTGCCTTTAAGGTCACAGAAGTTAAGACAAACGAACCAAAAGCTTTGGTCTCAGTTGATTCCATGGTGAACACATCTACAGAGGATGCGGTTTGGAGGTAAACATTCATAAAGGTACTCAGTTTTGGAGATATTTTCATTAGTTGTGCTATTCAATTGTTTAACTTTGGAGGCTGCACACATTTATATGCTGACTGAAATTCAGTATCCATTACCATCTAGAGTTTGTCAAGCTATGCTTGAAAAGAAACTTATAGGAGATAGAAAAGATGAGGTGTGCTATCAACTTTTGAAGTTATTGAAAACAAAAGTCAACATCAATAATTTTGATGTATGTTTGAAAGAATTTTCAGTGCTTTGGTATATGGATTGGAGAAATGAAGTTGAGAATAATAACACTTGGTGGAGGTGCTTTGCACTAACATAACAAATGGTGTCTGTTCACCATGCTAACCAAGCATTTAAAGAACTGACTTGGCCACAGGGGTACGGCTTGTGGAAAAGTATTTCTCAAATCCGTTTATATGGTTAACAGCTTGCCAATAAGCTGTATGGTTATCAACTCACCATATCTGTGTTTGTAAAGAGTTGGCTAGCCTACAAGATTATGGCTTGTGGTAAAGGCTATGAAAATCCATTTACATGGTTGATAGTTTACCAAAAACTGGATGGTACTCAACTTACCAATGATTCACGTTCAAAAAGTTGAACTGGTTACTAGTCCACCAGGGTGAAGCCATGATTCCACCAAAGGATTAGCTAGCCCAAGAGCAAACGGTTACTTGGTAAAGGCTTTATCAAATCCGTTGATAGCTGATGATTTGCTAAAAATCATATGGTAATTTAACTCACCATGTTTCACGTACTAAGAGTTGAAATGGTTATCAATGTACCATGGTTTATAAACCAAACATTGGCTACACCAGAGTTAATGGCTAACTGGTAAAAAGACATCAAATCCATTTAAATTTTCAATGATTCACTTCTCTCAGGAGTTAACACACCTGGAAGTGATGTGAATAGACTGAAACTTTATGATCTGATGTACATATAGTCAATGTTGCTACTTATCTGTTGCTGAAATGATCGTATATTGCTGAAGAGATAGTACATGTAGCTGTGAAGTGTTGGTCATGATGTTTAAAAGTTAGATTGGAAATATCAAGTAGTGATGCACTTTATGAAAGAGTTTGTGATAGAAATCAGTAACTGCTTATACAAGAACAATACATGTTGCAGTTCAGAATTATTCAAAGATAATGCTCAGAACATCCTCAGGAAGCTCATAATGAATGATACTCAAAGAAAACTTGAAGTTCACATGGTGAAGATCAAGTTAAGGGGGATGATTGTTAGGAATTATTGTTAAACAGGACTTAAGTCTGGTAGTCATTGAGTTAGGTCGGTAGTCATAGTAAAGTCTGCAGTTTACTAAGTTAATGTTGGCAGTTTACTATAGTTAGTACTGGTTCTTATCTACGTGATGGGTCTGTTTATGTACAGGATAGTTATCTTAGGATTCTTTGGAAAGGACATGCTGTATAGAGATATATTTGGAAAGTATATGCATTATCCTTTCACACGTTTGTAAAGCCAATTAAGGTTTCCTTGGTGTATAAAAGGAACTCTACGGCATAATGTTATAGAGAGAACCCTAATAGAAATCAATAGCGAATAGCAAAGTATTACATTGTGTTCTTCTTAGTACTTGTGTTAAGATTCCGCATTAGCCACATATATTCATAGTTATTGTCTCTCATATAGTTGATTTGGATTTATTCAAGTTAGCTATTGTCTTACAAAAGGCTAAACAGATCCAAGAATTTGGACCTTCAGGTTTGTTTCGTTAATTACGAACTTTGGATTTGCTCTCGATGATTCTTAGGAAATCTCGAGGAATTTTATCCAAAAAATTACCACCCGCGGTGGAATTCAACGAATCTTGATCATTAGAGTTCAAGGCATTATAGAAATTATCGAGTTGATGTAATTCCGAAAATCCATGATGTGGACATGCCCGAAGAAGATCGTTGATATACTGAGTCCCATGGGCCTCATAAAAAGTTTCTCATAATCGTTGTTGAAAATCTCGTGATATCACTGTCGAAGGTTTGTTGTTTTAGAAGGTGGGAAGAACTTGTTTATGAATTTCAAAACAAGATCATCCCATGTAAGAATCGATCGAGGGGGTTCTTTTTCAAGCCAAATTCAGGCGGCCCCCTCGAGGGAAAATAGGAACCGATATACTCGGGACGTTCGAGAACTTCATCGTAGAAGTGATCTTGTTGAAATATCGAATGTGAGCATAAGGGTCTTCTTTGTCATGTCCAAAAATTATTTATTTTGAACAAGAGTAAGCCAAACCATGGTTAAAGCTAAAGGTGTCGCGGTGTCTCGGGGACACGATGTCATCCTTGTAACCCTCGGTGGGTGCTTCGAGCAATTGCGCCATAGTACGATTATCGGCCATCGTAACTACCGGAGGAGCTTGATTTTCAACAGGTTCTTCAAAATCAAATGGTTCAACAAAAGTCTGTGGGACTTGTTGTTGTTGTTGACAGTTAGAATTACTGGGATCGGAAACGATAGCTCCAGTGCGCATTGCACTAAAATTTATAAAGAAAATTTATACTATTTTTTTTGGTTTTTCAACAATGAATTCACAAATTTATTTTAATAACGGACAATGAGATAAGACACTTAACCTAATTAAACCAAACATAGCCTCACGGTAAACTCTTTTAAAGAGAAAAAAACGCACAAAGGAGCGGAGGAGTAGGAAAGCGCGAAGCTTATTAAAATCTTCTCCTTCTAGAATAATTAGGTCGTAGTTCGTTTGGAACAACCCTCCTTATACCCCTCTTATAGTTTGTTTATCTTTCAAAGGTGAACCGTACCTCGCAAGTAACACAAAAGGTAAGTTTTAAATCTTTGGTTCGGGAACTTATTATGATATTGTTCCAATTGAGAACATTATTTTGATGATATATTTTTTTCTTTTTAGGACAATTTTTTAATTTTTTTTATTATATATATACTAATAAAAGAAAAATCTTTTTGTATTTTTTTATATGAAAATAAGCAAAATAACTTCACTTGGAAGGATCTTCAAGCACTAATTGTCAAACGCAACGACAATCGTATACAATTCTCCCCGGCAGCGGCGCCAAAAATTGATCAAAGAGTTTTGATGCTAAGCCTTTAAAAAAAAATATATATAAATAAATATATAATACTTATAATAAGGATAGTCAAAAACCTTAATGCAGTAAACCGGAAGTATGATTCCCGGGTCGTTATCCCCAACGAGGAATGCAATTGAAAGTCGGTTGACGTTTTGATAATCGATGCTTGAATGGAACAAGATTTTCGTTGGTTTTCTAAAACTACGGGAAAATTAAGGCAATTTAAACTAAAAATAATAAGGCACTCAAAGTTAAACTAAAAATGTAAACTGGGAATTCTAAAATGCGACCTAAAAACTAGCTAAGGCAAATATTAACCCTAAAAATTCAAATTTGGTTTCTAAACCTCTAAAATGACAAAAGAAACTTTTCTAAAAAAGATTTTATAATTTTTTGACTTTTTAATAATTTTTTATGAATTAAAACCTATTTAATCTATTTAAAATCCTAGAAAATAACAAATTAATACCTAAAAATTCTAAAAATTGATTTTCTACTTTAAAAAAGTCTAAAATGTGATAAAAACTTAGAAAAATATTTTTCACTATTTTTTATAATTAAAAACTAATTTATAAATTTAAATTAAAAAGCTAAAAATTAAATTTAAAATCTAAAAATGATTTTAAACTTTGTAAACCTAAAACTATTTATTATAAATCTAAAAACTATTTTTTTGTATTTTTTTAATTAATTAAACTATTTTTAAATGATTTTCTAAAATTTTACTCTTCGAAAAATGAATAAAAATAACAAATAAAGTTGAAAATATATGAAAAATTGCAGGAAAGTCCTAAAAGTTGTAAAGGTCCTAGGAAAAATAAGCTGGTTAAGCCACCTTATCGATTAAGCTCTAAAAAGCTCAAAAAAAGCTACGAAGAGCTTATAACAAAAAGAGTTCAAAATGTGTATAACTAATTGATTTTGCAAAGTAAAACCGAAAAAGACCCAAGGGCGAGTGGTAGTATGTGTGTGTTGTGTAAAAACGTTTGGTGAGTAGGGTAGAGGTCCCGGGTTTGAGCCCTGCTCACCTGGGGCTTCCCCTAATCCCAAACGTTTTTGTTTTTGCCATTTTTACAACTTTTTAGAAGACTTAAAAATAAGCAACTTTTACAAAACAACTTTTTATATAAGCCAAAAATAAGAACAAAATTAAGCTGAAAAGGGTGACAGATTAAGCTTTAATACACTAAGTTACCTAATGCTAACTGTTAAGCACTTTAAGCACTAAAAAGCAAACATCAAGAAGACTTTTAATCCCAACAATAGGTGAAATAAAGAATGCATGAATGATGTATATATAAATGAAATGAGATG